>OMPJ01033769.1:0-12130 GCA_900312935.1 Carapus acus | reverse complement strand
GGTCCGGGTTCAGGTGGGAGTCAGAGTGGTGAGCAGGCAAACAGGTTAACAGCGTAGGCTTTGCAGACAATCTGACAAGGATGGGCTGCAACACAGGGCTTTAAATACTAGCAGACAGGAAATGCAGAGCAGCTGGCCAGTGACGAGAGCAGAGCAGGTGAAAGTGATCAGGCAGAGCAGATAATTGGAATCAATCAGTGATTGTTACCAGGCAGAGAGAGAGAGCTCATGACAACTCCATCAGATAAGATGACATGGATGGAGAAATGGCAAGCTCAGGGATCATATTGCCGTTCTGATTTTTGGCCATTTTGAAAGTAGCTTGCAAGTCACACAAGTGTGAGCACCCCTGGTCCTGTGGGAAGCGCAAAAGTGAGTCAGATATGTGGGGAAAGTTTACACGCGAAAGAAGACAGTGGTCATTTTAATTTGGATTTTGAACTTCAATTTTGTGCATCATGCACACACCGTCGTCATGGACAACAAATGCAGAGATGTATATGATGTTTCTAGGGTAAAGGCAATTAACTATGTTCAAAAAATTCTTCCGTGCACTGTCTTTCTGTTGAATATCTCAAATTGCAATATGAAAACCCCCTTATATTCGGATGCAGCTTGAATCTAATCATTTATCATCTTATCAAATTTAGCTGGTGTGGCTGATAATCAGATGCGCACTTTAGTCTGGAAATAACAATTTATTATTACAGAGTATTTCTCCATTACAAGTCAGAAGTAACCAACTGAAAACTTGAGTAGTCATCCTCTGATAAACAGGAAACCTGCCAGAAAATTGCCATAGCACAACAAACATCAGACTTCAATCCAATGGCAAAAATAGATGATCAACAACACTGTTCCCTCTAAAAGGTAAGAATATTGTAAGTGTAGTGCTTTTTTGTTTTTAGTTCATATATTTATCCTGTGCTGACCTGGTCCATCTGTTAAAATCTATTAGTCAGTGTGGCCCTTGAGCATAAATGTTTGCCCAACCCTGTGTTAGACCATCCAGGAACCCACAGTGGGCATCTCTCATCCTCCAGGCAGCAAAAATCACGTGAATGAATTATTTTGGCAGGATCCTACTTTGTTGGTGAGAGCCCAGAGAAGGTCACCAACTGACAATGGTTTATCCTCAGGGGACCAGCGATTGAAAGCTTCCCCTGCAGCTATTCTCTGGGAATCTCTTCACCTTGCCAGGGTGCCACTGTGTCTTTAAGAGCATGATTCATTTACCAGAATTTTAAACATGGTTCCCATAGTCTTTGAGGGCCCTCGGTGCTTGAAGGTTCAATGTCCAAACTCGCCATTAAAGCAGAATGTAATATCACTTTGCGCACTGATTTATTCTTCGATTTTGTGGATAAGAGCTGAAGTGGACTTGGCTTCAGCATTGCCAAGGGTGGATCTCAAAAGATGTAGCAAATATCTTGGTGTCGATGATCAATCAGAGGAGGAAATGATGCAACAGCAAAGAACAGAGGCACAGTGAGAGGGAACAATTGTTCCACATGTACCTCACCAACAGATTAAACTCATCTACCTGGCTGATACCTTAACCCTCTGCACCCTTACACTTCCTTTTCACCAACTCTGAGGTTTACCTCTGATCGGGTTGAAGGACTGTGCTTGAACAAGGTTGCAAGCAAGAATGGTCTCAACCTTAGAGTGCTCAAAGTCTGTGCTGCTGTGTAACATTCCATCCTGTGCTCCTGTTCTGAACACACCCCACCATAATGCCTCCAATGACTAAAGAGTAGTTGTGCTAATGAGCCACAACATGGTGAGCCCAATAGCCAAATCCTGGAGCAGCTCCAGCCTATGGTCAAGCTTTATCTGAGCACTCACCACTTCACCTCACACCTTTCACGTCTGTGTGTGGGGGGGTTTGAGTGGTGGTTCACAGACTCCAGCTATTCCACTATCTGCCACCTGCAGAGGCACTATTTACTCTAGACTGTGAGAGTTGAATGCATCACTGAGAGTGAGGAGGCTGATCACAAGGTTTTCAAGGAAAACATTGATATCATCAATTACACCTATTTGTCATCTCTTACAAAAATGGTAACTTGGCAAAGCTCTTGAGACTCAATTAAAAATGTTGTTATGACAAAAGAAATGAAGGGTATGAATCTGGTCTAATGACTGTTTACATCTTGTTTAATTACTGAACGGTTACACTGATGATGCTGGGATTCTGACACCATTTATATTTGTCACCATTTTGACAGGCGCCCAATTTGGAGGCTGAAACCTTGTGTCTGGTATTATTTCAAATATAATCAGAAACTATTATAATAATAACCTCTGATTATGGTAACACGTAACATGGCCACCATACAGATTGATCAGGCTGAACATTACTGAAAATGTCGATATACAAGGAGTAAGAGTATGCATCGTGACTACTACAGCAACACAACTGGATATATTAACAATAATTATTACACGGCTTGTGTGAATGCTCGGTTCTGATTGGCCGTTATTTGTCACGTGGTCATTATTTTCGTATAATGACCGCTCGACTATCAATAACGGACCGCTGCGAAATCAGAGACTCAGAGTTGAACCTGCTGCAATCATATCAATCCGCACCACAGCATTTAGTTCCACTCTGGATTGTTTACGTACTGTTGCTCGTGTCACGCTTCGTCAGGGAACACACATGAGCAATTTAAAAATTATTTTCAGCATATTTGGGAAGCATGAAACTTTCGATGCGTGGGTAAGTATGATACGTGTACTTCAAGCTGCGGCTACAAACACACGTCGGTAGAAGTGACAGAAGCGCGAATGTAAAAGCAGAGTACCTGTAGCCGTTACGGCACTATTTTCTCGCGGAGACGAAAGTATCGTAGCCTACACTTTTGCAGAAAAATGAAAGTAGCCTTGTTATGAACTATTTCTGACAACTGTATTATTCATTAATGTTTTAAGCCGTGTAATAAGCGCGATAATGCCCTTGTCGTCGGTCATTGTTGCAGATAATCACCTTGAGGTGTCTCTCTCTCTCGGTGATTATCAAGCAACAATGACCTCCGACGCGTACATTATCCCGTACTTATGCATCCGTGGTTCGTTTAGTATATTAATTAATCTTTTGCAGTTTATTGCACGTATCCCATCGTAAACAGTAAATTTAAATCAAGTTCAGAGGCAGCAAAAGAAATGCAATGTGAGAGTGTGTGAGGACTAATTGTTCTCCCAGACTGGTGATTCTGATGATGTGTATTTGTATGGACGTAACAGAAAAATCAATTAAATGCATCCATTCAGACATTGAATGTCTTTTCTCCATGATTAGATGGTCACGGCACAGAAGTGGACCAGAACATGCTGGATGCCATTTTGTTCAACACTTCCCGCATAGGTCATGGATTTGCCCTGTCTCACCACCCGCTGGCCAAGGATCTGTCCAGAAAGAGAGGGATAGCCGTGGAGGTGTGCCCCATCTCCAACCAGGTGTGCTGTCTTCCTCGCAACCAAACACAAGAAACATTGGCTGTTTTTGCTTTGGCAGAAATTCGGACAGCTGCACTGTAAAAAAAAAAAAGCCTCTGCTCCTTTGCTCCTTCAGGTGTTGATGCTGGTGAAGGATCTCAGGGATCATCCAGCAGCTGTGCTGATGGCGGAGAACCATCCTTTGGTGATCAGCTCCGATGACCCTAGCATGTTTGGCTCCTCGGGTCTCTCCTACGACTTCTACGAGGCTTTTGTGGGCATTGGGGGGGAGAAATCCCAGCTTGGCTTCCTCAAGGAATTAGCGATAAACTCCATCAGGTGAGGCTGAAATGAAACACCACAATGTGGATCATCTGACCAACATGTCCACTGTCGTCCACTCCTCAGGTTCAGCTCGTTGTCTCCACCACAGCAGGAGAAAGCCCTCACAATTTGGGAGACGAGGTGGAGTAAGTTTGTCTCTGAAAACTCATTTTAGATTTGTTATTGGCTGGAATCAGAATCTGCTGGTGTGTGTGTGTGTGCTTGTGTGTGTTTGTGAGGGAAGTTTTAAGTCAAATAAAGTTTACGGTGTTTACAAAACCTGTCCCGCGGTGGTGTTGCTGTAAATCAGCAAACATGAAACGCCCATTTGTGTGAGCTGGTCCCCACAGAGGTTTTAATATATTTTCACTGATCGGTGCACTGAGGTTTGCCTGGTGTTTGATTGTGTGTTTACGGGAAATGTTGGTCTCTGTGTGTAAATGTCTGTTTGGTTTTTACCTGCTCCGCCTTGAGACTCATGATTCGGTGCTATACAAATAAAATTGAACTTGTGTACAGTGATTTAAGTTTGAATGAACTTGCAGAACATCTTCCTCTATCTAACAAATGGTAAGATACATCCAAAACTTTTCCTGCACCCTAAACGTTTGATCATCTTTGAGATATCTGATAATCTCCTGACCATGTATGTCAACAGAGTCCATCATCCTCCTTTGGCTGGCCTGCACAATGTTCTAAAAATATAAAGCAGAACAGCCCACGTATGAAAGTTGCGCTTGACTGAGTTGTACTTCTCGTGTCTAACTCTCGCTACGGCAGCTTCTCTAGAAAAACATGTACTTTCCAAGACAGGATTTCCCAAAGCAGTTTAAACCTGCTGGAACTCTTGTGGTGTTTGCTTGGTGTGACAAACGTTAAATGTGTTTTAAAGCAGAGAGATTGTGTGCTTATCACAGATATAACGATGTTTATCACACCTTAAAGCCACGGCTCAGGGTTGGTAGCGGTGGTTTTCCCCAGAGCAAGTAGAAAGTCATTATTATTTAGATCAGTGGTTTTCAAAGTGGGGGCCGCCAGGGGGTGCTAGAGGGACCTCAGGAAATCAGAGGGAAGATGACAAAAAAGTGCAAATATTTGAAAAAAATTTAATAATACATTTTTAGAAAAAACTAAATTGAAATAAAATTTATAAGAATTCTTTTAAAATCGTTGTTATAATAAAATGTAACTTATAAAAATAAGGAAATCATTCTAAAAGTAAATGTTTCTCTCCATATTTTGTCAGTGCCTTTGCCAAAGGGGTCCCCGGGCAGAGGCTAATGCTGTTTAGGGGGCCTTAGCACGGAAAAGTTTGAGAACCCCTGATTTAGATATCTTTGCCAGGTTTTTGTCAATGTGCTTTATTTTGCTGTGTTTCGCCCTGAGTCTCCACCATTATTTCTGCGTCTGTTTGGGTTTGTTTTGACTCACAGTGGGCAGGAGAAGGTCGTTACTCCTACGCCATGATAAGAGTTCGCTGCATGAGTGACTCTCATCAAAAGCAGCATACCTCTGTTGATGTGGATGACTATTATCATGACATCAGGGCTGTAAAGACAAGGGCAGCCATCAAGAGAGATGCAGAGAGCCATGCCCACTGAGTGGGACCTCAACTTGTTAAGTGTGGTTTTATATTTGTCCATGTGTGGAAGACCACACAGTGACCCTGGTTTGTCATCATAATTTGAGCAGAAGACCAAAGAATACAAAAAAGGAAAATTGATCAGAGGCATAAAAGTTACAAATCTCATGGTTCAGTTTTTTTTAGACGAAACGTTCCAGCTTGTTTTACAGTTTATAAGCGGTCCTCTCCCACACAGAAAGCCTTTACAGGAAAGGCTGATGACAAAGTACTACCAAAAGGGGAACCAGCCCATGGCACACAGGCTGACAGGAGTCAGTCTGAGCCAGGGAGGGACACACCACCTCTACTTTGTTCTTAAAGTGGTTGGGCAGCAGAGAGAAGTGTGTAGTGACATACAGTACACACTTATTTTGCTTTTGACTGTGCGACCTTAGGATGGACTACAGCTCAGTCTAAGCAATTCTTGCAACATCTTTTATTTCACACAGTGGACTACATTATTCTGACAAACCAAACTAACCAGAAGTTATTTACAATTTTTAGAGAAGTGATATTATAAAGCACACAGGAGGAGCAAACGAGTTTGGATGATGCCAGAATAGGTGCTGATGTCACATTAATGTGTGCCAGTTTGAGTGGCACACACTTGAGTGTCATCACTGTCGATGCAATCGTTTCATGAAACTAGCTTGGAGTTTGGCACCATTAATGTCATTTATTAAATAACATATTCAATGATTGTTCGGATTATCGGACATTCAATGAGAACAGTCAGCGGAAGAAAGAATTAATCTCCTTGGATTTCACCACGGTGACACCTGGTGGCCAACTACCGATACATATACTGGTAAGTAGGGAGGAGGGTAGGTAGAGAGAGAGGGAGGGAGGTCGATAGGACTGTATATGTTGATACAGTAAACTTTGTTTCTTTTAACACAGTGTTTATCCTTCTTCTCCATCTTCCAGTTTTGGCTTTGTCCCCACAGCAGTTCATCAGTCTCCACACCCTCTGTCCTTCAAAACCCCAACTAAAACACTGACTCCCTTGTGTCCTCATTCCCATAAACCCATAAAGTTTCTCTCAAGTCGTCCTTTCTCCGTCCATCCTCAACATCCTCTGTCCAATGTGTCAACATGGATTCCTGCCCCACGTATTGTCAACCTGTCCGTCATTGTTGCAGGAATGGGCCTCTAACTGGCCCCTGATGCACCCTCGGCCCTGCCCTAAACCCAACAAGCTAGGATGAGGCAATGTGCCTCATATGAAATATATCAAAATCAAATCCAATATTCCAACTAAAAATCAAATAAAATCAGTTCCTTTGAAAAAGCGCGGAGCAGCGCCGCTCCTGTCCGCTAGGGGTCGCTGTGGGGGAGGCCGCTCTGTTACCCATCGGTGCCTCAGCTTCGGAGCTAGCCGCTAGCTCCCGGTGCTGTGTGCGGACTGTGGCCGCTGTCTTCTCCCATCAACATGGTCCAACTTGTGGGTGCGCTTCGAAAGGAGCTGTCGGACTCGCTGTCCTCCTGCAAGGTCCTCGTGGTCGGTGCCGGCGGGATCGGCTGCGAGCTCCTGAAGAACCTGGTCCTCAGCGGCTTCAAAAACATCGAAGTGGTGTGTAACCGTGAGCTAACCGGCTAACACTCCTACTGCTCTTTGTGCCGAGTGAACGGCGGCTAAGGAGCTACGCGCTACACCTGCCCTCCGACCTCAGTCGTCACGGCAGAGAACCGTTATTTAGAGTGATTAAAGTGATGCGGCTGTCCGGTGTTCCCGGCTGTGGCAGCCCGGCCCGGGCTCGTCTTTTAACGGGGAAAGGTAAACGCCGCTGGAGGCATTTAGGCGCCATGATTGAGGCTAAGTTAGCTAGGTAGTTTAGCTAGGTGGGCTCTTTGTAGGAGAACCTACCGGCGTCTCTCCGACAAGCGGACAAACTCGCATCCACAGCACCGGGCGGGTAGTTAAAAAGATTCATTGTGTTTTTAAAGAACCTAGTCATATTGTGTCTTCACCATAAGAAACTGGGGTAATTATCTCATTCAGTTCCCTCACGTTATGTGCAGCTGTGTCCCAACTTGGATGTTTCTGATTCGGATTTGAGAATTCGGGTTTCTGTCGGGACAATGTCCCGATGAGACGCCGGATACCAACCGTGTTCTCACCGCAAATTGTCACCGAGCGGCCCATCACATAAGGGCAGTGGGACAGT
Source organism: Carapus acus (assembly GCA_900312935.1). Taxonomy (NCBI): domain Eukaryota; kingdom Metazoa; phylum Chordata; class Actinopteri; order Ophidiiformes; family Carapidae; genus Carapus; species Carapus acus. Next base: position 4,573 of record OMPJ01033769.1, on the reverse strand, counting down.
TCATACAGGAGAATTAATCTAAGAAATGCTCTTTGGGGAAACCTAATTATGTCTGAAAATGGCAATTGAGTTGCCATATTACTCCTAACAATTCTTACATCACCATTTTGAAAACAATGTTTGTATTGAGGTCTGTGCATGTCTGCAGAGTGCAATCTGTCCCCATGAAATAAAAGCTGAGATAAAGGTGATTGATGTTGATGAGGAGACAAAAAGTTGGAGATGTTGGCAGATGATGCCCTTTGGTGACCTGTATGTCAAATGAAGAACTTCATATCGAAGAAGCATTTCTATATAAGAGGAGTTCAGAGAGAAGAACTTTTTGTAACCCCTCTCCTCCTGCATGACGTGGTTCTTGTTTGTGTGTTTGTGTCAAGCCATGTACACATTTGATTATTTACGCAAATTGTAAACTTTCTCCTTTAAGGGACAAATAAAATGTTACTTACCTTAAGGCTGCTAATCAATTCATTTGTTTATCTTGGCAGATTGACTTGGACACTATTGATGTGAGCAACCTGAACCGCCAGTTCCTCTTTCAGAAGAAGCATGTTGGAAAGTCTAAAGCACAGGTGTGTGTGTGTGTGTGAGAGAGAGAGACTGTTTTCCGACTGTGCATGTTGGAGCGGTTGATGGTACTCACTCAATATGCCTGTTGCTTCCACAGGTGGCCAAAGAAAGTGCTCTGCAATTCTGTCCTAGTGCAAATATCACCGCGTACCATGACAGCATCATGAAGTAAGATGGCTTCCATCCATTCAGGATTGATATTCTATACTAAACTGATTTACAACTGTTTTAAATCTTGAAATATTACCCACAGCCCAGACTACAATGTGGAGTTCTTCAGAAAATTCATGCTGGTGATGAACGCCCTCGATAACAGAGGTATGCAGAGGTGTTTGTGGAGATAATTAAAGACTCAGTCTAGCAATGATTGAAGAATAAAAACTCTTCTGCTCTCCTCTGTCTGTAGCGGCTCGCAACCATGTGAACCGGATGTGCCTGGCAGCAGATATTCCTCTGATAGAGAGCGGCAGCGCTGGTTACCTGGGTCAGGTCACCGTCATCAAGAAGGTCCTTATCAGAGCCTTGGCCTTCATTTTGGAGAAATCGTCCCGTTTGAAACGGGGTCATGAATACACACACCTTACTCTCGCCTCTCTCATCTTTGTGTTTGCTCTGTAGGGCCTCACAGAGTGTTACGAGTGTCAGCCCAAGCCGGCCCAGAAGACTTTCCCCGGGTGCACCATCAGAAACACGCCGTCAGAGCCCATCCACTGCATCGTCTGGGCCAAGTATCTCTTCAAGTACGCTCACCTCAGTCCTCAGAATGCTGATCACAGAGGAAACAAAGTGGTGAAAGGGAACTCTGAACAATAGGCCTCGTCTGATAAACATCTGCCTCCACAATAACAACACCATCTGATAAACACGCCAGGAATGTGAGAGAAAAGTCCCTGGCCTTTGCTATTGTTGCTAATGTTGCACTGCATTCTGGGTATTACACATCAACCTAGCTGCTTAGTTCTCAGGAACATCTTGAGGTTTTCTGCTGTTTTTGCAATAGTTTATTCATTCAGTACTTGCGCTCAAAGTGTGGGAGCCTCCCAGTTTCAACCCAGTCATGTACCTGCCTACCTAATGCATGATATCCAGGTCATTTCCCACAATGCATGGCAACAAAAGCATTGAAATTGATAGAAGTCAACAACCTAGAGCACCTTTTCAACAATATTTTCAAAATTGGAGCAAAGGTATGTCAACCAAGGTCCATTGTTCCAACAGATCTCCTTTTTGACAGTAAAATGATGTTGATGTGGTACTTAGAAATGTTTTAGACATATAAGAAGATGACGGGCTCCTTCTTAAAGAGTATTCGTGTCTCTCTCACCCCCCAGTCAGTTATTTGGAGAAGAGGACGCAGACCAAGAAGTGTCCCCAGACACAGCAGACCCAGAGGCAGCGTGTGAGTTCACAGGTTTTGATGTTTGCGAGTTGCGGCCTTTTATTTGTGCCTCTGCCGCATTTCTAAGGCCAAGTGCCAGCCTGACGTCTTGCTTGTGAGGACAAAACCATCTATGCCCTCTTGTCCCCACAGGGAACCCTGCGGAGACGGCAGCCAGAGCCATTGTCTCAGAGAAGGACGGCGATATAAAGCGTGTGTCCACAAAGGAGTGGGCTCGATCTACAGGGTACGACCCCGTCAAGCTCTTTAACAAGGTACCTGCTGCTCTCAGCAATCCAGGTTATTTGTTGTGATGACGGTTGGAGATTTTCTGTACTTGAAAGATGCTGGAGCTCCAAAGTCCTGTCAGCAACCTCCCAAAGGATCAATGGAGTGCCTATTTATCTATCAGTCTATCTATCTATTGATGGGTCTGTGGTCTCCCTCCGCAGCTCTTCAAAGACGACATCATGTACCTCCTGACCATGGACAAACTATGGAAGAAGAGGAAAGCTCCTGTGCCGCTGGACTGGCAGCAGCTGGAGAAAAGTGGTATGTGAATGAAATGTCTTGTCATTTTACCCAACATGCAACATTTGATAACAAATATCAGGATTTTTTTTGGTTTGTTCCAACACTTTAGCATGCCACACTATTACCAGTTGAATGGTATGTTAATTCCTATCTAGCTGTTTTAAGATGGACATTTTTTCTCGACGTCAACATCCCTTGTCCCCCCGTTGACCTGCAGCTGTGTGTGCTTCTCCTCAGCTCGATGTCAGGAGGAGTCTCCACACGCGGGCCTGAAGGATCAGCAGGTGCTGGGCATCTGGGGCTACTGCCAGCTCTTCAACCACAGCGTGGAGACGCTTCGCTCAGAGCTGCAGGAGAAGGGGGACGGAGCCGAGCTGGTCTGGGACAAGGTGCCACACTCTTACACCATTTAAGACTTAAGTTCACACAGCAAATGAGATCTCCAGCATCCTACATTTGTTTCTGAAGTGCTTGAACGTCTTTTTTGCGTTGAATTCTCGTGTCTCCTCCTCAGGACGACCCTCCAGCCATGGATTTTGTTACAGCAGCCGCCAACCTTAGAATGCACATTTTTAGCATGAACATGAAGAGTCGCTTTGATGTGAAGTGTAAGTCTGCCTCCTTATCTCTGCACATTTCAATGATAGTTAAGTTGATGCTATAGAGGATTTTTAGGAATTATAAGTAAACCCATAAGACAATGACTTGAACAATGTGTGACTTTGACAATGTTTTCGTAATATGTGTCACCAGCAAAGGCTCAGAGGCAGCCGGGAAGAAACAGTGATGCATATTTTATTTGCATATTCATCACATCTTAAATTTGTTTGGTTTGTGGTTTCAGCCATGGCAGGCAACATCATCCCAGCTATCGCCACAACCAACGCCGTCATCGCCGGGCTCATCGTGCTGGAGGCACTCAAGATCCTGTCGGGGGAGCTGGAGAACTGTCGCTCGGTTGGTTTCCAAAATCAGCCTCTTTTGACACTAACTGTGGTTTTCTCAAAGGTTTACATTAATTTTTGTTGCTCCCTGTCTGACTTCTTGTTATTTGTCACGTTCTTCAGATTTTCCTCAACAAGTGTCCCAACCTCAGGAAAAAGCTCCTGGTCCCGTGCATTCTGGACCGGCCCAGCCCAAACTGTTACGTCTGTGCCAGCAAACCTGAAGTCACCGTTAAGCTCCACGTGCAGAAAACCACAGTCCTCTCCCTACAGGACAGGGTCAGTACTGGCCGAAGCAATAAGTCTGAGCGGGGAAAGAAGCAAGAATGGCAAAGTAGTAGTAAATATTAGCTCAATGCCTCACAGCTTAGAGCTAATATTTACTCTCACCATTAGTTTTATTCATATTAAATACATCATCGTGTATTCAGCACTATTTAGTTTGGAGGGGTGTGGCTCTTACTCACAACCTCTCAATAGTGCAAGATTTTAAAATTTTTGGGTTGCTTCAAAGTTTGTCACACCAGCCAAATATTGCTCAACAACCAAGAAGAAAAAGGAAAAAAATCATTGGTCGCGCTGGACTATAAGTCGCATTATTGAGAGAATTTTCTTGTACAAAATCTGAGACCAAGAACAGATTTCATCATGGTAGGCAAGTTAGAATACTAACAATAGGATAGAGCAGTGGTTCTCAAACTTTTTTCAGTGATGTACCCCCTTAAAGATATATTTTTAGTCAAGTACCCCCTGACACGAGCAAAACATTTTTGGAAGAAAAAAGAGGTACAGTGCTTTAAAATCACTGTCTGATTTATTAAAGCCAAACAACTTATATCAGTGAACCTGACAAATACATCCATATTGCAAACATTGCATGTAGAAACAAAAAAGAAAAACAGAAGACGGTGACCACCAGGAAGGCATAAAACCAGTCAAAACTGAAACGTGCAAAACGCTGCTAATTTATATTGGTCTCTGTAATGGTAGAAAATTAAATATATACATAAATAACTAAAATGTGTTCACAGAAATAAATCTATAACTTAGTTATAAATAAATCATATTTTGTTTATAAAATAAATTAGCTTAAAAAATAAAGATTTGCTCACAAAAAAAATAAACGTTATCTCTTTTAGGATCAAAA
>OMPJ01033767.1:0-13553 GCA_900312935.1 Carapus acus | reverse complement strand
CAAGCTGAGGGACACGAATCCTTAACATTAGCACGACATCTTTGGATGAATACTGGGGAACAGCGCTGGTCTATCTTCATGTTGCCTCCGATCCACCACGCAATCTGAGTGTGTCTCAGTCAGCCAGGACGACATGGACACCAACAGGTTTTACAAACCACTATGAAGGTGTCTCTGCTTTGGACACGTGGAGGTCAACGAGATGTGCTGACTGTGTGTTTTTGTTTTTGTTTCATGATAACGTGGCTGAGGAATTTAAGTCTGCTCCGTTCTGCTGATGACCTACAATGCAGCACAGTGATGCCTCTATACCAGCATGGGTGTATGTGTGTGTGTGTGTGTGTGTGTGTGTGTGTGTCTGAATGTGTGTGCCTGTATGTTCTCTTATCAGTAATTCTACCCTCGATCCCCCCAAACACCTTGATAGAAGCCAGCTGCATACAGGAGCAGATTGGAGACCTCACACACACAAACACACACACACACGGACATCCATACATTTCTCTCTCCTCACCCCCTCACCTGCATGACTGGAATGTGAGTGCGCGTCTGTGGGTGCGTACCTGTGTGCGTGTGTGTGTGTGTGTGTGTATGTGTGTGTGTGTGTGTGTGTGTGTGTGTAAAATCCAGTTTACCCTGAGACTGGGATGCTACACTCCACCTGCCTACTGATTAACTGGAATAAAACCCAAACTGCACAGTCACACAATCTGTCGCCTCCTGACCAGCGACAAAGCTGTTCACCAACAAGAACACACACACACAAACACACACACAATCACAGACACAAACACACACACACTCAGTGTCGTTTCCAATCAGGCTTTCAACAAACTTTCCATCCACACACTGGACTGGTATGGCTACCCATCACAGCAGGACTCTGGCTTGCAGCTGGAGCCCTTCCAGCTGAAACAGGAGCAGCTTATGACTCCTCCAAACACTTCACATGTACACACACACACACACTGGACCCGCTTGTTGAGGGGTTGTGGGTGTTTCTTAGACCCAGAAAAGCAGCTCCACCTTCGGCTCCGCTCCCCCGTGGTGCGGTGGAAACACCCAGACGGAGATATTAAGCCTACCAGGCAGCATTTAAGGGGCCTCCAACCGGCTCTGGGCAACAATGGCGGTCAGGTGGAACTATTAAGTTCAGGAAATTACAGTCATAGGCCTTTGGGATGTTCAAACTGGGGGTAATAATGCCTTTTGCCTCGTGTTACTTCATGTTACGCTGTTAATTGTGTCATTTTCGTGGTATTGGAACAGTGGTGAGAGGACCACAACAACTATAAACACGTGAACATGAATTTGACGACCTAAAGTTGTCTTTGCTGTTCAAGAAAATTGTCTTAGTGGTTGTGACTGAAATCGTACTCAATCTCAATATGAAAGAACACAATACGTGCACCAATTACCTCCGTATTATGGGAAACTCGGATTCTGTGATCGGACAACGAAACCCGCTCAGAGTGATACCTCTTCCCCTAACCTACACGGCAACATAGCGCCACTCCGAAACAATAACACGACCTTTGCTTGATGCGAGGCGTACGAACGAGTAAACGTGTACGGTCGCATCATGTTTCCGCGGCTGTGTCACGGCCTCTCCTCTCATTCTGACCCCCACGCTGGCATGGCATGACTGATCTGATCTGCCCTTCTCCTCCTCCTCCTCCTCCTCTCCTCTCAGCTCGCCGCTATAATCGGTGACTTTTCAAATTGTTGCGAGAAACGGGTGCTGACGTGGTGCGTTCAATGACCGTATATCTTCCCGATCTCAAAACGTGGGGTGACAACACCTTCAATTGCGGTGTGATATTCTTTCTATTTATTTTTTTCGAAATAAAATTGTACCTTGTAGGAGTGATGATAGTGCCACGACATGTCCTCCTCCTCCGACGCATCACCCATCAGCACTTTGCTCTTGCTTTTCCTGAACATCCCTCCGTCCGAGCCGCTGTCTCGGTTCCTGCTTTTAAGGGTAAGGGGTGGGGATAAGGGAAAGGGGTGCTCGGGTGCGAAGTTTCCAGCTGTTTATCTCCCGAACTCTGCGCTCCGCTGGCCGGGTCCTGGCAGAGAGATCGTCGCGATCCAAAAGCAGCAGTAACAGCAGCAGCAGCAGTAGCAGCGGCGGCGCCCCCAGCAAGCAGCAGCAGCAACAGCACCCGGATGGAGGCTGAGATGTCAGCGTGTTGTTATTCCTCCCAGCGGCCAAAACTCCGAGCGGCTATGAGTTGAAACTGCTTTTTCATTCATCGACGTGCCAGGAAAACGACGCCACTCCTCTCTACGCAAGAGCAGCCCCGATCCCCCAACCCACGACCACCTGGACCTCCAAACTTCGCTCCTCCCTATAACCCCCACGCCCCCATGCGCCTACTCATCACCGGCCAATCATAAAGTAAAACACTCCAGAATCTTCTATTCTTCATATTTCTATGATTAGCAACAGGAGCGGAGACCGGCTAATGCGCTGTAGTGTGTTTTTTACGCAAAGCAGGCAAACATCTCTAGGTGGGGATGTTCCCAAAACGTTAAAGAGAAGACGCGTGTGTGTGTGTGTGTGTGTGTGGGTGGAGTATGACGGTGAGTTCGATGTGATGACTCGGTGTGTTCAAGCGGTTCCCCACCGACCTCGGCTAGCGAGTCTAACCGGGGCTTTTATTTTGGTAGGGCGCACTACGACAACCCTGGGTGTGCTCGGGAAGTGGGCAAATTACGGCCCGTGGGCCAAATCAGGCCCGATGGTTCTCTTGATCTGGCCCGCCAAATATTGACACAAAATTCACAATTTTTACGGTATTCAAAACAAACAACAAAAACTACAACAACATTACCAACAACAAACTTTCATGCACAAGCAAAGACGGGTGAAAAACAAAACTAGCCCTATTAAAAGGTAAATAATGTAGCACCCTGATGCTTTTGTTTAAGTTTCTGTTTGATATGTCTGCACCTTGTGCTGACGTGGCCTGTCTGTCAAAGTTTTATAGTCAATGGCTCTTGAGCCGAGACATTTACGTTCATGCTGGTTTAATATCACAGGTTACAGACATAAGAGTAAGAAAATGTGTATTTGTTGGTGCAAACTTTATTTATAACGTCACGGTTCACAACACCGTGGACCAAAACCAATTTCTTGCTTACATAACAGCAGACATCACACACAATCCTGACGTGCCATGACTATATTTTGCCACGCATTACTGCGGGCCGATGGCGGCTCGCCTCACCCTCAGGCTCTCCGGAGCAGATCCTGTTCTCAGCTGATACATGTACACGAGCCGCGTTTGGCTCCTTTGACAAAAGGATAAATGTTTGCCATCCCATTAATCAGTGTGTAAACAAAGGTAGGAAAAGACATCAGCGCGCCTACAAAGGCCGCCATAGAGTCGAGGAAGTGCTCCGTAAAAACAGAAAAAAACAAAAAAGCGCACATTTGTTCTGTGAACTTGAACCGTTACGGCCTGTTTGTCCTGTAATAAAGCCCACCGCTATTTACTCCGCTCGGCCCCCTCGGAGCGCTCGGCTTTGCGGGAGACGCAGTGGCTGATATTGCTTTTTTACCGAATGGAAAATATCTGTGCGATGCTATCTCACGGCCACGCAGCACGCCGAATTACGGCGTATGAATAGACAAAAGGCACCGGTTGTGTGTGTAAGATGACGTGAAATCAGTTTCCGCTCTGGAGTAAAGTGGATTATATACCATACTTCTCTCTCTCTCTCTCTCCCTCCCTCTCCCTCTCTCTTTCTCGCTAGCTAGCTCGCCCTCTCCCTCCTTAAGACCTCTGACGCCAGGCAAACAAACAAGACATTATGTGGGTGCTCCGACCGCTCAAAAAAGAAGCTTAAGAGCACTCACCTGATTCAAAAGTTGCTTGTGAAATTTGTGTTTCTACCGCCGCGTTGAGTCGACAATAAATCGTCTCCAAACCCTCTTTATTAAAACTGACGTTTTCATATGTTCCGGCTTGTTTCTAAACCGAATTGGAATTAGAAAGCAGTACAATTAGGATTAAAGGTAATCTAGTTATTGTTTTTAACTTTGTGTGCGTGTGTGTGTGTGTGTTCGTGTCTGTGTGCCTGGCTGCTAATTGTTTAACACTGTTTCTTTAGCTAAGTGCGTCTGTCCCGCTTGGCGGCTGAGATTAGCGCCAGCTGACGCCAAACATGAGTGTCTGGCCGTGACCCGTCCCGAGGCGGGTCGATGACCCCTGCCGACAGTTGGGGTCATCGCTCCGTGACCTCTGGAGGCCATTTTGTGGGATCACATTAGCTCATGTGTGCCTGGGTTTGTCCATGTATGCTGGTGGCGTGTGACTACGGAGCTGCTGGACGTGGACCTCATGCTAATCATCACTGAGGATGTGTGTGTGTGTGTGTGTGTGTGTTATACTCACATTGTGTGAGTCATCACATGCACTCATCCTCTGTAGTGTTCAGCTAGCTAGCTACATTGCTAGATAGCCAAACAGACAGACAGGCAGGCAGACAGACAGACAGACAGACGGATAGATAGATAGATAGATAGATAGATAGATAGATAGATAGATAGATAGATAGATAGATAGATAGAGCTTCCTAATTTTTGTAGATTAATTGATTATGCCTCAGAAATTCCTAATCCAAAAATGTTTTGGGATTGCAGATAACAAAATAATGTATAAATAACAAATTATTCAACACATTTTACGCACATTCAGAAAAATTATATACTGTAGATAATTGGAATTACTATGTACGAGAGTATGAGAGCGTGTGACGTTAAAGTGAGGTGAGATGTTTTGATATGAAGACATAAATCAGACAGAATCAGACTTTCGCAAGAATGTCTCATGGCATCCAAACCGAATCGGCCGTCCAGCGCTGAAGGCAGCAGGTACCAGCTTTAATAAAAGTCAGAGTAAGATGAGATCTTCCAGGCCTCCTCTACTTTTACGACTGGACATTCCTCTCAGATTTGGACCACCTGTGGATTTAAACAGTTTGACATTAATATGGAAAATAAGCCTGGTCGTGGAATTTTTTCTCCCTTGTGGAACGCGGCGCTCTTAATCCGCTGAGGCACCCTGCTGAGATTAACCAGGACTGCACGGCGATCAGATCACACTCACGCATCACAAATACACACTTGAGAACAGGCCATATCATACTAAAATGCAAATGAAAGCATTGATAGTGTAAGTTGGCCACCTCAGAGAAATAATACGCATGTGATAATGTGGAGTATTAAGCAGGCAAATTCCTCTGAGCCTCCAAATTTCCCTAAAATGTCTTAACTGACTTACTGCGCTGAATATGTGGCTGTCAAAAATCTGCCGGGCGCCTTTGTGCGTGTTTAAACTGGTTTTGGTGTCTCGATATAAACAATACAGAGGATTATGCTTTGAAATATTGTGGTGGGAAAAGACATGAAGTAGCTGGGACAAAGAAACTCAGATTATTCTCTTCCTCGCCCTTTCTCTCTCTCTTTCTCTCCCCATGGTATTTTTCCATTGCCGCTGGTCTCATGAGTGGATTGAGTCTCTGAGTGTTAAAGGTCAGCGATGAAGAGAAGGGCGAGGAGGAGGGGGAGGTCATGAGTTTTGGACAAGGTGTTTACTTAGAGGGGAATATATCCCTCTGCACACACGGAGGTCAAGAAAGCGAAGTGAAAAGACCAAAAAACAAAGCGGATCCAACCGCAATCGTCACTCTTTTCGTCACATTTTCCATCCATTCCTCATCGGGACGTCATTCACCGTGGCGTTATCGCCCCTATTATCCATTCAGCCACGTCGCCTGTGCCGGCCGAGGCCCTAAAATAGCTCAGACGTGCGCTCGCATACACACCTGCCGCTTGGTGTGTGTGGCACCAGGAAATTTACACAACCGACGACCGCTTGGAGACCAGCCGGGGACACAATAAAACACAACCGGTTAGCCATTAGTGTGTATGTCTGTGTGTGTGTGCGTGCGTGTCTGTGTGTGCGTGTGCAAACAAGCATCGTCATCGACGGGTGGAGGGGATTAAAAACGTCAATCAGGGGTCTGTAACAAGCTAGAGGTGGAGGGCAGGCTAGGAAAAAAGAGGCTAAGCTCTTCCTGGGCCACGGAGGAGCTGCTGACGGAGGGATGTGCTGCGTCACACACAGACACAGACACACACACACACACACATAGACAGGCAAACAAGCTAAAAAAAGAATTGTGTTTTATCATGCAACAGCAGCTCTGTCTGTCTCTCTCTCCCTTTCTCTCTCTCTCTCTCTGTCTCTCTCGCTTTCTCCCTCTCCCCCCCAACTCGTGTCCGTGTTTCTCTGACGCCCTGTCACCCCTTATCTGAGTTGAAGTGTGTTTGTGTGCGAATGTGAGAACATGGAGGGGGCCCAGAGAAAGTGTGCTATTGTGCGGACGGGTAAACAAAAAGTCAAATACAGACATGGCAGCTTAAGTGAAGCATCAAAAAGGCATCGGAGGACAGTGCTAAGTGCTCAAAGACATCTCAAGAAGGTGTTTGCCCAACCAGATGGGGTAGATGATGAGAAAAGACTATCTTTACTATTAGCATTAGCATTACTGTCGCTATTGCCATTATTAGCGTTAGCGTTAGCGTCATAACTATCAGCATTAGCATTAGCTTCGCGTTGACAGACTGATACATGGGGTTCAAGGCGACAACAACCAGCACAGCTAAGCGCGACATTTTGTTTGGCTTTATTTTGAAGGGACAGACGCGCTGCCTGGTTTCACTGAGCTGCTCCAGAAAAGCACACTAGTCTCTTCCAGGCGTTTTAGGAAAGGTATGAGGGCGATGAAAGGTTAGATCCAAGGAGATACAACACCATGCCTCCTGGACACACACACACACACCCTACACACACGGTACGCAATGCAGGTAAGGCCTGGCCTTGTGCGCGTCCCTCTCTCTTTTCTCATCAATGTCCAGGGAGGCAAAGACATTCAGGTCTTTGTTGTTGGGCGACAGTAGGAGGCTGTAACAGGAGCCTCCTGAGGAGAGGGCCATGAAATACACACACACACACTCACACACGCACACACGCACAATGGAGCTCTCTGTGTGTGCGTGCATCTGTATGCGCGCATGGGATCGTGCGCGAAGTTGGCAAGAGAAAGAGAAATTATTGCGTCTGCTCGCCTTTGTGCCGCTCTTCCTTAAGGCTGGGAACCTGATAAAACCCCCACAGGAGCAGGTGTCTGTGTCCCTGTGTAAATTGTGTGTGTGTGTGTATGTGCATATGTGTGTGCGTGTCTGAGAGAATGAGATTGGAAAGAACTTTCTTGGGCCCTGAAGACAATTCCAGTGCCACAGATTCCCAATTACAGCAGAAGAAATATAAGATATATGAGTCAGTACACAATAGGAAATGGAAATTAGGGACACTTTCTTCCTTGAGAAGCTGTGTGTGCTTGTGTGTAAGGTGTGTGTAATCTGAGTACAGTTGGAGACTGTGTATCGATTCCTGTTTATTGATTCCCACTGAAAACAATAAAGGTAAAGACCAATAAATAGACTGATAAACAGAACTTGTACATGCAGTAAAAATAGAAAAAAACAGACCGGAAATGATAAGTGTGTGTGTGTCCGCCCACTTCGACAGAGGGACGTTGATCCTCTAGCCTGTTTTTCATCCGTTTTCAAAGAAAGCTCTAAATCTTCCGTTAGGTGACTCCCGTACCAGTCTGGGGCCCGTTTGGGCTCCGTCCCAAAGCGGCTTAGGTGGATCTGGAACTGGGTCACGGCTTTGAGCTTCGGCTGCCCTCCACCTCCAAATAGCTGTGGGCCACGCCGGCCAACAATGGCGACGACTGTCTCCACAGAACAGATCGGCCCACTGGAGTTGAGCCGCGTGAGTCAGCAGGGGAGTTGTTGCGGCGCGGTTTAGATTTACGTGTGCCATACACACATGCCCGTGATGGGGAGGGCGAGAGGAACATGGGGAGATGTTTACCAGGAACTGGAGGGCTCAGGTGTTTGCTACCTGACGTTCCGCTTGGTGTTTAGAGGAGGGTAACACACACACACGCACACACAAACGCACACACAAACGCACACACAGGCATAGTTGCACAGGTTAATTTCGAGATTGTGCGCCGAGAGTCGCTTCGAAAGCCACAGTGCCATCTAGCGGACAATTGGGGTACGTCATCTTAACAGAAACGCCTTAGTATTCCATTAATGTGTAGAAAAACGAGGGCCACCCGTGCCTGAAAATTTTTGAGGACTTTATTAGTGCATACAGAGTTAATTTGATTCCTTTTTTTTCCAATCAAACCCCCCCAAGAAGCAATGCAGAATCGAATTGCTTGGTCACAGGCCGCATAATGTGTTTACATCAGCTTGAAATGCTACATCAAAACACATACACGCGTCTAAACATCCTCTAAAAATCTATGTTAAGCTAGTGTTATCCCTGACATAGCTCAAATGTAACTGGGATTACATCAAATATGAATTATGTCCCTCATATATACTGGAGATTAGTGTTACTAATCGTTACGTAACTTACATCATCATAATATCTGTCAGAAGAGAATCTAAGCGAGTGCTGAGTTCAGTGCCGTTTGAAATTCCCTCCTGCTCTCACAGCGATAAAGCTGAAAACAAACAGCCGGACCGCGGGTCTCCATTTCAGGTTTGCTGACCTCTGCCACCTAAGCGGTACTTAAGCTGGTCTAAGAAAAAGACGAGAATCCTATTAGGATGTGCGAGGTGTGTGTGTGTATATGCGTGTGTGTGTATATATCACTCTGTTCTCCCTCTGACCCCCCTGGCCTCATCGCTCCCTCAGCGTATCTGCCCCATTTGTGACCTGGAAACAAACACTTCCTCTGCACACCCACGGCCTCGCTGCTAATTTTCATTCCACGTCGGTGACACATTCGCAAGCTGTCGGGGGTTTAATTTCCCTTGACAGAGATTTCGCTCACACATCGTATGAACAGCGTTCTACCCTACGTTAAGAGACCGTACCGGTCAGTCATCTACATTTATCCCCCTCTATCCTCTATTTCCGCTGCGTTTCGTGCCGCTGGACGACGTCTGTCTGGACACCTGTGTTCCAGTCGGGCGGCACCCAGGTTGGTTGGCCTGTTTGCTACGCCCGATCACGCCACGGGTCTGCCCAGTCCCGATCGTAACCCAGTCCGGCTCACAACAAAGCAGCAAGTTTCATTAATCTCAATCAGCATCCATCGATATTTACATGACTGTGCGCATTTCATGCACACACGCCATCAAAGTGCAAAGTAGCAGCGTTTCCACGTCGTTTGTCGCTTGTTTTCATTTCCCTTGTGTTTCAGTCGGTGGAGTGTTTCCTCTGTGCATCCACAAACATTTGGGTAAAGAGATACTGCACAAATTCATATTTTGTTGTGATGCATGACTCCATTTTTAAGGGTGAACCGCAAGTGAATGTTTGCTCCCCCTAATAAGGCACATAAATAATCGGAGGCAGATAGCAAATGCTATTTATACTCCAATTTAAGTAGAAAAATAAAAAATACTGCCTTTCCAGGTCAATCAAACACACTTTGCAGCCTCTTGAAGCCTTTTTCGGGCTTGTGCGTGCATGTGTGTGTGAGTCTACGGGGAGGTCGTTTTTACGAGGAGGATATTGTGACGCAGAGTCATGCGGCCGTAAAAATCAAACACATAAACATAAAGGTTAAGAAAACCAGAACGTGGAAGAGAGAGCAATCAGGGCTGGAATGCACAGAGAAAAAACAGCCTTTCGACTGTGTGTGTGTGTGTGTGTGTGTGAGTGTGTGTGTATGTGTGTCCCTCCCATCCATTTGACTCATCGCAGCAGGTTGCTGGCCGGCTTGTAGTGCAGCGTGAGCTGCCGCGAGCTGTATCCGGACATTCCGATCCCCACCATGCCCATCAGGAAGGCCATTCGCGGCATCAGCGGGCCCTCCCGCCTCTGCAGCACCGTCTGGGTCGCCTGAGTCTGGAACGGAGGGCAGAGGTCAGCTTAGTCTACGTCGCCACGGCAACAGCATAAAAAAAACAAAAACAAAACACAGCTATCATCATCATCATCGGATTCTAAGTGGAGGCGGGGCGTCTCGTGCTGTTCCCCCCTTTGTGGTTCATCCAATTAGGGAGCATTATCCTGACCCCCGCCTCCCGAGGAGCCAGAGAGCTTCTTGTTTAAATCCACTCAAAACTGGGCCGCTTTAATCCTCTGCCCTGATCCAACCTGCCAGAAGCTTCAGATCTGTGTGACAGGATGGTACAATCCAGTCACCGCACTCGGACAGTGTTTTGTTTCTCTACCACGCAATGACAGGGAGATGCCGAGCTCCTCGGGCCTGAAATCTTCACTCTATCTACTAAAATTGATTTAAATTAGGAGTGAAAGAGATCTGAAGCGAGGTACTAACCTGCAGGAACCGGATGTATCCAGGTGTCAGCCGAGGGATCCGGAAAAACATCTTAGTTCAGGGCAGAAACTCCCCCTCGCTCCCCAAAAAATAAACAAATAAAGGCCTGAGCGGGCAATTCCCTGGACGACCGTGTCTCTCTCTCCCTCTCCCTCCTTCACTCCGTCTTTGTCTGTTTGTGCCTTTGCTGGGTGGTGGCAATGGCACCCAATGGATTTTAAGACCCCCAGCCCCTACACACACTCACACACACACACACACACAAACAAGCCTGGCTCTCAATTAGAATTCACCAGCATGTACACACACCCGCACACACTCACACACCTACACACACACACACCTGTGCCTGCGTTGTTGTCCCTGAGGCAGATGCCTCCCCGCTGGTGGCATATAAACCCCAGAGTGAGTTGCGTAAGACGGTCACATGACACTTCATTTTGTGTGTTTGTGTGTGTGTGTGTGTGTGTGTGTGTGTGTGCGTGTGTGTGTGTGTGTGTGTGCATGCATCTGTGTCAGTGGGGGATTAGTGAGCCTCTGGAGACGCACTGATCTAATTCACCTGTGAGAGATGTTCTCGCTGCTGCATTAGCCTTCGTCACATGGAGACAATAAATAAACTGCTGACTAATGCGCTTGGCTGCAGGGGGCGCAAATGAGAAATGCAATTAAAATTCCAAATCATGATATCAAAAAGGGCTCCATAGCTCAGGGGTTAGAGCATTGGTCTTGTAAACCAGGGGTCGCGAGTTCAAGTCTCGCTGGGGCCTTTATAATTATTATAAAACGTCCGATTTAATTCACGGTGATTAAGAAAGCTGAATTTAGGCCATCTTGTGCCTTACTCATAGGCACTATGACTTTGTTTTAGGTGGAGCCTTGGATGTAATCAGCAAAATTCCAATTTCTAGGCGACCACAAGGTTGTGGCGAACAATGAAACTTCTCCACCAACCTCTACATATACTGTACTTATGCTGTTATTCTCCATCAGGATGAAGGCCGTCGTAACGCCTAGTGACCTCCGGTGATCTGTTTGGGGACACAAAATGTAGAAATCCATGATTCGATATAGAGGGATTCCAGGTAGCCCTAAGCTTTGTTCCTCAGTGCTGTCATGCAATGCAGTTTGACTGCCAACAGTGTCACGATACTAAGCCCTATACTTGGCTTGAGTTAATCCTGCTATATCTCAAACATCTCCTACCTGGACAGCAAATTAAGATGAGGATACAATGGCAGAAATATTTGTCAGCGCTTCTCTCTACACAGCGCAAGATCTACAATAATGTGGAACTAGTCTAGTCAGAAATCACTTCCATTGACAGACAGTAGGGAATCACACCTACTCCTCATTCAACAACCAATTGACAAAATATTTGGTAAAAGTAAAAATAATTTGTTTGAATCTCACAAGTGATGTTAACCGGTATGAAAAAAATGTTTTGACTGATATTTTTGTTTCTGGCTCAAGTCTGAGAGATTGGCGCTGTTAGTGTTTTTGAGTTTTATGGACAGGCACTTACGTGGACAGCCGCTACATTTCCTCATCAACCTGTGCTGGGAAAACACAGAAGGACCCCAAAAGCGACGAAACTGGACGCGGGGTGGCAAACTTCAACCTAAGGAGTATCTGTTTTCGAAAGACTGGGCCGAAGAATAAAAAGAAACGAATTTCTGCACCCTACTATTGGAATTAAGGCGCTTGTTTTTTTAAGAAGAGAGGACGATACCCGCACAGAATTTGGAGGAAAGCAGTAGGCGAAGTGAGCTAACGGCTAACTGCGCAGTTTGCAGCTAAGCCCAACCTCATTGACAGAAAGCTGTGAAAACAGCACTATCCAGCCCCATAACTCACAAAAGTAACAATGTGAAGGGGCCTGGAATGAATTAACTCGACGTAAGGGGCAGTTATTACGTAACACACCGAAACCGAAACCAAATTCAGAAGGTAAATAAAACAGTTCCTTTGTTACGAATGTGAAAGTGCGACTATGCAATAACACTTTTGAAGTACAGCAGAACACATGATACATGTAGCAAACTCTCATCTATAAAAAATTATAGACTGTGATGTGATGGGTTTTTGTATTTGTTGGTACTCGCTGTGAAGTCATCAGTCTAATCTCCATTGCCTCCGCAGTTCGCGGTTTATTTTATGATGTCAAAGTAATTCTTGTGCTGCCTTTCAGGCATCATGAAGAGGAGAATAGAGCCAGCATCGCTGCTGGACACTAAGAGACGACGAGATGACAGTAGCACAGAGGACGGGTCCCAGCTCCACGGTACGTATTAGCATCCACCCACCCTCCTTTACACGTTCTTTCCTTGACTGAAGCTGTGTTGGTGATTCAACCTGGAGCTCTTGTCGTATGTGTGTGTTTATTTGTGTGCGTCTTTACAGACTCCAGCCTCAATGACTCCATCGGGGACCAAGAGGAGCATCGCCCCGGCTTCTCTATGCCCTCCGTGTCTCATCAGGCGTCCCCCCCACATGAGACGTCAGAGGGCGCCTCCAAGTTCTCGCTGTACAACAGCGTGTCGCAGAAACTCATGGTAACATCTAATACCTCAGAGAAGAATCAGAGCCGCAGTCTGGACTGGCCTGGGCTCTACTATTGGCACATTATCAATATTTTTCACCAATTTTTATGTTCATTTTCTCCCTCTGTCCTTTCTCTCTCCCCCCACCTTTTGCTCCCCTCAGGCAAAGATGGGTTTCCGTGAGGGTGAGGGTCTAGGTAAGTTCGGGCAGGGCCGCAAAGAGATTGTTGAAGCCTCCACCCAGCGTGGGCGCAGGGGCCTGGGCCTCACGCTGCAGGGCTTCCAAGGGGAGCTGAACGTCGACTGGCGCGACGAGCCAGAGGTAGGCGTCTCACAAACAAAACAAATCAAACACGAGCAAAAAGTGGTGGCGATTTCTGAAGCTGAAGCGTCAGACTGAAATGGCACCAAACCTTAGCGACACAATCAAGGAAAAGTGCCTGATTGATTCATCAGGAGCTTAGGCGTCCGCGCCTTTGTCTGACTGAACTCGCTCTCTCTCTGTCT
Source organism: Carapus acus (assembly GCA_900312935.1). NCBI lineage: Eukaryota > Metazoa > Chordata > Actinopteri > Ophidiiformes > Carapidae > Carapus > Carapus acus. The sequence continues at coordinate 108 of OMPJ01033767.1, read as the reverse complement.
TTGTCCAGCCCAGTGCCGTTGAGAAAGTAGAGTGGTTCCCAGAATGCACTGCAGAGTTCCCAGACGCAGATGAGCTGACGGACTGGATGAGAATCGGGCCGGTACACA
>OMPJ01033764.1:0-11410 GCA_900312935.1 Carapus acus | reverse complement strand
TCTTCTCTCTCTAACGTTTTCAAGAAGGTGTTGGAGCTGCCGGCGTTCTCTCTCTGCTACATGTTTCCTCATTTCTGTCACTCCACCTTTTTCCCTTTTCAGTTGCGCCCATTTTCCCGCTGTGTGCAGTCTCTCAGTATGAGGGAGACACTCAGTTGATGGACTTTGAAAACACGCAGCGCCGGATGTCCCTTCCTTTTAGAGACAACTGCACTGAGTGGCAGTCAATTTGAAGGGGTTAAAAAGATGTGTTTCGAATAACATATTTTAACTTTATTTGAGGATGCTTGTTATTGGTGTGAAATTTCAAGACAAACGTCCACACATATGTTTCTTTTAAAGAGAGCAAAGAAGTTTGAATCTGAGGTTAAAAAGAATAAATAATATAGTAAATTGCGTTGTCTGGTATGTAGACGCATCAAGTTTTAGAGATCCATCAGAATCATTTCAGTGCATTCGCATTCACGAATGACTCTAGAGATTTTTGTAGAGCCTGTCCAGTCTGTGTTCAGCATACTTCACAAAGTAATTTTCAACCAAAAAGAGGACGCTTCCAACAACCATCTTCACCACTTCACACGTTACACATGGATTTCTTTGAGTGACAGTAACAATGGTCCACATTTTGTGAACAAGGTAGTTTGACATGTGGCGGAGCACATGCAAATCACATTCAAGAATCATGGTGCATACCACCCTGAGAGCGCAGGACTACTTGAAAGAACTAATGGAACAGTAAAAGGGCGACTTAGGAAGTGCTTGGAAGAGACAGGCAGGCCTTGGCCTGATTGTCTAGATTCAGTACAATCATATATGAGAATAACACCGACTGACATGGGACTGACTCCTTTTGAAATGATGTATGATCTTGTGTTACAGAAACATGTTTTCCAGCCAGGAGACTGGATCTACACCAAAGCCATTAAGAGAAAGCACTAGCACAGTCCTAAGTGGGTAGGCCCGTTCCGAGTCCTGTTAACTACTCCAACAGCTGTACAGATTGCAGAGAGATCCACCTGGATACACCTCAGCCACTGCAAAAAGCAGAGGTTACTGGCAGACCCATGCAGTAGTGGGGAAGTCCGACTACGAGGGGGTATTGCCTCTTAGTGGAGACCCTACACACCTGCAACATGGACTGTTCTCACTCCTCCCCTCAGGCCAGAGATACAGGAGTGTCAGATGCAGGTCCACAAGGTTTAAAAAGTCCCTCTTTCCCACAGCCATCAGACTATTAAGCTGCTGAGAACTCCCCCCTCCAGCCCCTTTACAAGAAACCCCCCCATCACTCATGTGCCGGGAACGTTTTTCTTTTTGTAAATACTTGCCCCCTTTGTGTTCTCCTTCTTATGTGTATACTTCCATCCTCAGAGTATCAGAACTTATTTATCTATTTATCTATCTGTTGCTTCCTTGCGCATGACATCCGGTGCAGGTCGGCAAAGTAAGAATTTCACAGTGCAGAGACGCTTGTTTCCATACTGTACATACGACAATAAAGCTTTGAATCTTGAATTTAGATTTCTGGCGTTTGGCTCCTTACCGAGTGTGGACGCAGACCAGGGGCTTGATGTCACTGGCATATTGGAGAGCAGAGACCTGCTTGTTTCCCATAGAATATCGAGCCTTGGAAATGGAAAACCACCCCTGGAGAAAAATTTTTACAACTCCTTCAATCCTCAAAATGAGAAATCTACTATTTCCAACAGCTCCAACAACATATAATCTTGAGAAGTTGCATTGATGAATCAAAGACGTGTGAGGTAGGGCGGGGAGTTTCATGGGGTGATTTATAGACACAACATGCGGTGGACTGGCAAAACCACGAAATTGAATGCATAAGATAGAGTCTGATAGTGATAGCCACTGATCAAATGTAGGAAGTAGTTTCTAGTGAATTTACTTTATCGCACATCACAACATGTTCAAACGCAGTAAGATTACGATCCACACGTTGGTAATATTGAGCAGTACAGCTCTCTGCACACACGTTCACGCCGTGTTGGTGGGGAAGGATCAGTAGAAGATGCAGATATATCACTGATACCTGCTCGATAAGAGAGTTGAGGGCAGCCCGCTTCTCCTCCAGCAACTCCAGTTGATCCATGAAAAGCAGCAGCGTTTTGTCGAGTTGGACACACAATTCGTCCATCTCTGATTGACTCATGTCGACGTAACGGCAACAGTTGGTTTAAGCACACATAAATCGAATACTCTATGTTCGAATTTGGTCTTGAGACAATCTGAAATCGTGTTTTTTATCGTTGTTACACACAGCCGCCTGCGCTTACTTCCGTAAATCGTCACGTGATAGTGTGCGTCACGACAGTTTGGCTCAACGCAATTTCAAATACTATTAAAACCAAAGTGTACCGATGATTGAATTGCTCGTAGCGTTACGACGATTTATTCAGCAGTTGAATTTAGAAACTGGCATCAAAAAAAAAAAACAAGAACGATTGAATAAAAAGTATTGTTCCCATACCGGGAGTCGAACCCGGGCCGCCTGGGTGAAAACCAGGAATCCTAACCGCTAGACCATATGGGACCGTTATAATTTATAAACAGAATTATATTCATGATTCTGTCTAAATATGTATTTTGCGGGTGTGATATGACGGGTGCGAGTGCCCCCTGTCTTCTCATCCACACGCACACTAATGCGTACTGCAATGGTGAGTGAGGCGATCCTTTCACAGTGCAATACAGGACTTCACAGTGTGATACGTGATCTTATACTATACTTCACTTAATTTCTACTGTATGAATATACATGACTACATCACAATAGGATCTATCGATAGAATCTCTCTGTGGAGCGATACATAAACTGTAAAGTTCAACGGCGATCATTTTAATACCATCCTCATCAGAGTAGTTCATCACATTTTCAGGAATTCATAATGAAAGAAGGATCCTATATGTTCATAAAACTCCTGTTCGCTTGAATGTGTATGTCACTCAGTAGCGCGCCGTGATCGTATAGTGGTTAGTACTCTGCGTTGTGGCCGCAGCAACCCCGGTTCGAATCCGGGTCACGGCAGGGAAAGTTCCCTCCCACGGCAAGGGTGACTCTTTTGGCACCCTCATATATCTCAAACGTTATACATTTTACCGTTTATTTGGATTCCAACCAGTACTGTCTAACCTGCTACTAACAATTAGTAGCACTGCTATTTATTGGGTGCATTTACGATACGTTTAAAAGGGGTTGGTCGTTGACATGGGCGGAAGGTTTCCATTGGTACGGGCGGCTGACAACATCGATGAGCTGAGGTGAATAACCAATCATCGAGCTGCAAAAGCACACGTGCTGCCGCTCTACCGATAAGCGAGCCCGTGATTGGCCCGTCAAATGAAAGGCGACGCTCCCCGCTCGATTATGTTCCGCTTGCCATTTACCTGCATTGACTGCCTGCCGAATCTGGACCTGTATGTAGTGAGCAGCAAGAGGACCCACAATTCTAAATAGCCGTTTTTACCCACAGCAACTTGTAGCTCAACATTCCAGCAGGTAAGGCCAATGCTGTATATGCGACACATTTAAACTTTCGTCAATCATTTTTGTTTGGCAAAGTTGTGATCTTCAGTAACTGCACGTAAGTTTTTCTCCGTAAGTCAAGACTACACGGTCACAGCAAACCTCAACTAACACAACAACAACCACAACAGCAGGACCTGTTGCTTGTTGTTCTTTGAGACATGCTCACAACTACTTGAAGAGATGACGCTGGATACTGCCTCTTTTACATGCAGTGTGGGTGTGTCTGATGTGCTCTGGGTTCGACATCTCTTGTATTTACAGGTCATGGATGCGGAACCAGTCGGTAAAAGCCCTCACCCATACTGGCCACGGGATCTGTTGATTCCAAACTACGTGGCCAACGATCGGTCAATGGCAGAGATTGTGGGGGTCCTCTTCTCTGTGTCTGGATTGACTTTGCTGATCACCTGGCTGATTACTGGCAAACAAGCCCTAGGGACCTGCAGGCGCTTGGCATTGTGCTGGTTTGCTGTTTGTGTTTTCATTCATGGAGTCATAGAGGGCTGGTTCGTGCTATATTATGATGCCATTCCAGGCGACCAGAGCTTCCTGTCACAACTGTGTAGGTAGAAAACAAATATCAAAATTAATGAGCAACATTTTTTTCCTGACAAAGTGCACAATGGATTGATATATTTCATCTTTTCTTTCACAGGGAAGGAGTATGCCAAAGGTGACAGCCGATATGTCATGTGAGTGAGATGAACATGAAAATACAGTATCTCATCATGGAAAAGAGTGGCATTAGATAGGACAGGGAGATGTTTTACATATTATTCCTTATATGTGCTTCCCACCCAGAGCTGATAATTGCACAATCTGTGTGGAGACGGTCACTGTTTTGCTGTGGGGACCATGCAGCGCTTGGGTTGTGTTTGCCTTCCTAACCAACAAGCCGCACAGGTTTGTCCTGCAGCTCATCATTTCGCTGGGTAAGAAAGACACACTGGCAGCATTTGTAGTAAAAGTCTTCCTCCAAGTGTATGTCCAAGGGTGTGACATGAGCTGTGTGATTCCAGGTCAGCTGTATGGATGTGTGCTGTATTTCTTCACCGAGTACAGAGATGACTTCTCTCACAGTGAGATTGGCCATCCCATCTACTTCTGGTTCTACTTTGTGTTCATGAACATGTTGTGGGTGGTTATACCCCTAGTGCTCATTGTGGATGCATGGAGACATCTGTCAGCAGCTCAGGCACACGCCGATGCCACACAGGCCCACAAGTCAAAGACTAACTAACGCTCAATGATTTGACCTGATGGTATGATCTGCTAATTACTTTTACCCACAAGTCGAAGACAAACTAAATCTCAATGAGTTGACCCGATAGTAGGATCAGCGAATTATTTTGTGAAATGGAAAGAAAAATTAAGCAGGTTGGGCTTTGAATGGGTTTTGTAATACTGACACCTGGGAAACCAATTGTTAAATACAGCTTGATTTTTTTTTTAAATAAGTGACTTTGGTGTTGTGGTTGTGATTTTGCTGTCATCTTGGATTTATTATTCTGCAGCATCTTGTGCCGTGTGCTGACCATGGTGGTTCCTGTTGTGTACCTTAAGTGAAGTGGTGAATATACAAATAAATTTCATTTAGCTTAGAATGTCCAACTCAGAGAGAACAACTCCCCGAAAACTTAAAAGACTAAAAAGTCTTCTATGAAATAATTTTTTGACAATGCACTGTTTTAATACGCGCCGAAATAGCTCAGTTGGGAGAGCGTTAGACTGAAGATCTAAAGGTCCCTGGTTCGATCCCGGGTTTCGGCATTTTGATGCCTCTTGCTCATCTCTTAGGTTACACGCGAAAATTTTTCATTTGCACTGCCCACGTCTCGACGCCAAAATGTGCTGAAATTTTTGGAGAGAGATGAAACCTTTTGATTCGTGTCGGTGACGTCACAAAAACGCTCGAGCGACTATACTTGATTTCAATGGCCAAATCACGGTGAACCTTTTTGGCTTTGATTCTTACTCGATATCAAACAAACCCGCAGCTGCTGCGGCGCGTGAATGGTAAAGCGTTTTGACCACGAGGTTTAGTGCAAATTCAAAGACCTCGAGTACTTCTCCCACGTACTGTATGTGTCCGTGCCCGACATGGATAAAGCCCGCCACCTGCTGGGGATATTGTGAAATGACATGCATGAAAATGAAGATCGTATTTGTCTGTTTATTTTATGGGACAGCAACCGATTGCCTCACAATGATTGCAGGTGACCTCTAACTCGGCAGTAACAGTCGGGGGAAAATCAAATTCCTATGATTTCCTTAAGTTAAAACTCAATTTATATCACACACCATGAAGTGTGAATTAGTGGCTATAGAAAAGCAGTGATTGATCAGGAGCGGAAGCTGGAGATGTTAAATTAGTCGGACGTTTCCCTCTCAGTTTTCCTGTTGTGAGACACGTTTCCATGTCAACTGAACATTTTGCTGAGTCGCAGTCCCAACTGTGCATTTGTCTCTTTTTCTTTATTCGCAATATCCCTCAGCGCCTTAAGAGCAGCAGGTGAGTCCGGTTGGAGCTGCAGGAGCTTGCTGAAAGCCTGCCTGGCCTCCCCCAGTTCATTCACCATTTGACTAGCTTGACCGAGCCGATACCAGGCTTTGGCTGAGGTTGGCTCCAGCGTGGTGGCCCGAGCAGCACTGGCCTTCGCCCGTTCTAGCTGCTCCAGCTTGAGCTGGCACAGAGACAAGTTGGCGTGTAGCTCTGATTTGAGGGTTTGGTATTCACGTGCTGAAGGCCCAGGTGAGTCTGCGTGTGTGTGCGGCTGCATCTCCTCTTCCTCCGTTTCAAGCTCTCTTGCTGCTTCAGTGAAGTGTCCGTGAAGTGTGATGAGCAGTTTGAGGGCTTGACTGTAACTGTCTGCTGCTCCCCACACATCTCCACTCCTGAATCTTGTTCCACCCCTCTGCTTATGCAACCTCACCAATTCCAATTTCTCACTCGGATGCATCTCCCACGTTTCCTTGCCGGCAGTGAAAGAGTGAAGTTCAACGGTGGCACAAATGGACCCATCATCCTCTGCAGGGCCATCAGATCCTGCCCCCACTGGGGACAGTCGAATCTGTGCAATACACGCCGGGGTCAGACTGCATGTCTTCACTCTCATGTACATTAAAATTAAACAGTAAATGGACATCAGCATTTTCACTGTGCTATCAAATACACAAAAACTGCAAAAATCATTCAAATATGTACATGCTATCATCTGCAATACTGCTCAAAAATGAAATCTTAATGGATTGTGTAAATGTAAACACGAATATTCAGTACAAGAAGTTTTAGATATGACAGCTCCTTACCTCACATATCTCCCCTGCTCTCATTCCCTCCACACAGGCTTCTGTGATGTCACACTGACCCTCGCCAAGTCTTATTGTCACCCACACACCCAGAGGAACCTGCAGCACAGAGCTCTGACACCGTGGGAAGTCTGTGATCTCTGGATTTGTGACCCCAGAGACAGCCTGCTCACGAGGAATCCACACATTCTCATTTCCCTTGTCAAGTTGTGGGCTCCCAGCTTGATTACTGTCATCTTTGAGCCGTACGCACACCTGACACAGAGAACCCAACCTCGGACAGACACTGGACAAATGCGCTAGAGATAAAGAAGCATCCGTCAATACATACAGTAACTCAAGCGGAAATCAAGATTGAGTATTAAGAATTGTGTTAAACAGTGACAAATCACAGACGCCATACATGTGTCAGCCGGGGCAGCATATCCACATTTCTGGTGTATTAGTTGTTTGTGAACCCTCCACAGGCCTCTGGGAGACACTGACACCCAAGAGGTCGTGTCGACAGCATCATGACCATCACTACTACTGTCGGGTAGTGGTTTTGCAGCGGGCACAGGATCCATGGCTGCAATTAGAAAGAAAACGGTCACACTTCTCACTTACTCAAACAAAGTCATGCTATGTGCCATTTGCTTGGATGTGAGCGGAAGAACTACATTGTTAAGATCCAAACGTGGAATGGAGGAAGTAACAATCTCAGTTATCCCACCTCACCATTTCTTTCCTTTGCAATATATAAGAGTAGAATGGGGGGCAGAGCCTTCAACTATCATGCTCCTCTCCTGTGGAACCATCTTCCAGTTTCAGTCTGGTCTCACAACTAAGAGTAAACATGACCAGTGACAACCAACCTCCAAACGTCTGGATCCTGCTCCTGATCGGCATGCTGTGTGTAGATTTAGACATAACTACCGATTCGTTATGCATGCTAGATTCTAAGTCTTCTCGTTTAAAGGGGATTTTTTTACTTGCCACAAGTGCCTGCTAACGGGGGAAATATTGGGTCTCTGTATGTTAATCTTGCAGGGCTTGAATGTTTGCATGTTGAGGAGCTCTACCTGCTCCATCCTGGAAAGCGCCTTGGGATGATTTCTGTTGTCATTTGGCGCTATACAAATAAAACATAATTGAATTGATATGACAGGTTACTGAGATGACGTCAGGAAACAACCGATACCCATCGATGCAACGAACGGTGCAACACCTGATACCTTTCTGGGAAGTATTTCCCTCATCGTGCCCCACGACCAAGAATATCACTGCTCTTTTCCACATTAAATAAGCTAACGCGGAATAACATCTCACAGCTACCAACGACTAACAATCCCTTCGGCAATATCTATCTGTACATTTTCATCTCTTACGTGAAGGTTGCGTTACATTACTATTAAGTGCAGGATTCTTACCACAATGAACGTACACATTACCTCAGAAACATCTATGTAGCATCACAACTGTCATTGAAATAGCCTGACGCCTGGCAGCTTCTTCTTTCGTTCTCTCACTGCATGTCCCCCAACAGCCATTTAAGGGGACATTGCCACCCTGCGGATTGGAGTGAAACGTACAGGAACTCCAAGTTAATTCAGCCACATGACGTAACCTGAGCAAAGACAACACATCGTCCTGCACGGGTGTGAATAAACACCTTAGAGGAATGTCTAATATTTTCTCTCAAAACTTAAGTGAGCCAAAGCAACGTGTAATTTCATCTGACTCACAATTTTAAGCAGAATGTGGTTTACTGCCAGGTTCATTGTTGCACACATAAGAAATTCGTTGAGGTATGTCCGTATGTACTGCATGTACTTATGCATGCACGTATACAGTATATGTATATACTGTACATACATGTGTGTACACACACACACACACACACACACATGGTATGTGTATATCTATGCACGTGAATATGCAAAGATATACACATAGTACTGTACCTGTATGTGTATATCTATGCATGTGAATATATACTGTGTGTGTGTGTCTGTGTGTGTGTGTGTGTGTGTGTGTGTGTGTGTGCACCACTCAAAGATGTACACATAATATGTGTATACATACTGTATGCATGTGAATAAACTGTGTGTGTGTGTGTGTGTGTGTGTGTGTGTGTGTGTGTGTATGTGTGTGTGCACCCATGTGTGAGGGTGCATGGACGGACAGATTGACAGATAGACAGATAGATAAATAGATAGATAGATAGATACGGTATATTATGCACAGTTATGTTTTTGTTTTTGTACATATATGTATATGTTGTCCAATCTACAGTAAGTGACAGAGTGCTTTACAACAAATTTGAAGTGTATAAGTAGATTGTGGCATGAGAGACCAGTGGCTGGCCAGGTAAAATCATCAGCAGAGGGCGTCAGAGACCAAAGGACATAGCAAATTAATTTGCGTGAGTCTAGTGAGATGTGCAGGAGAAGAAGATGAAAAACTGGAGGGTCACACAACATGGTCCAAGTGCAGAGAAGACAGAGCTTGTTTCGTGTCTCCATGTGCTGATATATGTGTCTTGGCACCCCTCTACCCCAACCCCCCACTCTCCACGCACACATGTTAGGCCTCTGTGTATTGACCTTTGACTTGTACCACTCATGTTGAAGGCTTGTGTGTTAATCTGGCCTGTCAGTATGAGTTAAAGCTCCATCGTTTGGCCAGTGGAAACCATTTGGTCTATCAGAGGGATACCACACTAAACTGTCCAGGGAAAGAAGGAGTGCGGGTGTGTGCGTGCGTGCATGCGTGCGTGCCTGTGTATGTGTGTGTATGTGTGTTTGCGTGTGTGTGTCAGGGTGGGTGAGTGAGAGGGTGGAAGAGGGTCATCCAAGATGCTATCTGTCCTCTTTTCTGGGGCCTGCTGGTCCCTCGGTGAGGATGGGAGTGGGTAATAAAGCTGCTGCAGAGACCAGATCTCACCACATGATAGTGAGACTCCGCACACTGAGTGGAGGAAAATCACTTGGACAGGCTGGACATCAGAAGTTGAAAAGTGTCCAAAATACTGAAACAAATCTTTGCAGATATTGGACCTTTTGCTGCTCAATCACAGAAAAATGCAGCGAGAGGACACCTTTGTCCTCACCAGCCGTCTCTCACCTTCCCCTCGAATTCTCAGTCCCGGCCGGCTAGCTCAGAAGCCTGCTCATAAAAACAAAGCGAGGTCTCCAGGCTCTCAGCCCGCACGGTCAACGCCAAGAGGGCGTAGCTACACACCAAAAGCTGGGGCCGGCCAGGGAACAGCTGCGGCCCCAGTAGCCAGGACTGAGCGCTGCTTTCCCCTCCAGGGGCCAGTAAATGTGCGTCATTCTGGGAAAAGGTGGAGTAGGACAGGTGATCGAAAAAGAGAGAGGAGCCAGGGAGATGAACAGGAAGGGCAGATGAAAGAGAGAGGGATGAGGCAATGCAGAGAGGAGAGGAGGGTCCGCCATTGGATGAGTGATCAGACAAAAGGAGACAGAGCGCTGCATCCCCAACATATGACTATGAGTGTGCGCGTATGTGTGTGGATGTGTGTTTGTGTGTGCACAAGAAGACAAAATCACTCCCAAGTGCAAAATTGTGTGTTTGCCTGTGTTTGTTTTCTCCTTGAGAAAGGAGGCGGACAACTGGTCCGTAATGCCTCTATCGCATATCCTCCAACACTTGCAAAGGGAAACACACACACGCAGCCTGTGCGATCCGGGCCGGCCGGGGCTGGGATGGTAAACAGATCGGGCCACACCACCGACTTGTTTATCCCTCACGGCGAGCATGGCCATGGCTGCGCGATGTTGTCTGAGCAACGAGGTTCTGTGCTCGAGGTCTTGAGCAAGTGAGCACTTCAGCCGTATCTCGCGTCCTCTCCGCTGGGACTGTTTGTTGTTGACAGTGAGAAACACTGAAGGCGGCCCGGGCCTCACTATGTAAACTCAGGGCGAAGGCAGAAGTCTGCTGGAAGTGGTTCCCACACTAAGCTTTGGGCGACTTCTGGCCATGACAGAGAGCCATCAAACTTTGTTAAGAGGCCCCCATTAGAGTGGAACATTAAAAAAAGAAAACAAAAAACAAAAAACAGACAATGAAGGAGAAGCTTTTCTGATTCAGATTTGCTTTTTGTTACAACGTGAGCGTCAGGGCGTCCTATCTCCAGCTCATACCTGATAAAAAAACAAAACAAAGACCGTCTTGCTGAGCGGCCTTGCAATGCAGACCGATTGCCAGAGGAGTTGCACAAGCAATGACTTTTCTTCTCCATTGGAGGTGTTGGAGTGTAGCCTGCCAGGTCGGAGCCATTGATCTAAATTAGGGTGTCATAATGAGGTCGCTCAAATAGCATGAGACAAATTTTTCCTGGAGTCAGGAGTATTTCATGCTAACATGCTAAATCTAGCATGTCATGCTTGAGATGTGTACCTCAGTTATCCTTACAACAACATTAATTTAAATCTCTTGAGCGTTTAAATAGGAAAGCACAAAAGTGACAACAAACGCAGTGTGTGTGTGTGTGTGTGTGTGTGTGTGTGTGTGTGAGTGTGTGTGTGTGTGTGTCACGCAGCTCAAACTTAGCTA
>OMPJ01033762.1:0-10448 GCA_900312935.1 Carapus acus | reverse complement strand
AAGTGAAAGAGAGGTATGTTCATGTGGTGTAGGACATGTATGAGGTAGGGCTGGGCGATTTTGCCTCAAAAAAAATCTCCGATTTTTTAAAGAAAAATTCGATTTTCGATTCGATTTTCGATTTTTTTTTTCAATGCACTTAAAAACAACTGCAGACATCTGACATATTGTCAAAGTGCAACTTTATTGCTGTGGTTGTCCTCAGAGTAAAAATGCATATAAACAATCCAAAATTAGAAGTAAATGAGGCTCTGTCATTGAGCAATTTCAAGCTTTTACCCAGGTTTAAAATTTCAAAAGTGCAACAGCAACTTCACAGTACCTTAAATGATCTGATTAGGAACACATAACTAAACAAAGATTACTGTTTAAAGAAATCTTAGCATAGTGCAAATAAAACATTAAACGTGTTGCTTAAATGCCTGTGGTAGACATAACCTACTCAAAAGGTAAACAAATGTAAACAAACTTTTATCTTTAACAAACAAAATATGTGCTTACTATATCTCTGACACCCTCTCCAGCTCAGTGCAGATCTTTTGCCGAGTGGCAGTGTACAGGTGAGGCAGCGCTACGCTGGCGAAACACTTGCGACTGGGTATCGTACCTAGCATCTAAAACTTTCAACACGTGATCGAAGCCTCGCTTTTCAACAGAATGAACTGCCAACATGTCTGTGGCAATACAAGACGTGATGGCCCCTGTAATCGCTTTCCAACGCGCTCCATTCTTATCATAAGGCACACAGTTTGTAAAGCTCTCAGGAAGTGTCACTTGCTTTTTAGCCGGTGTGCTAGAGCAGCCGTCTTCGTTTCGTAGCTGGTTACATTTCTCCCATTCTTCGGAATATTTATTGTTCAGGTGCTGGAACAGATTAGTTGTACTGCTGCTTCCGGTAGCAACAGTTCGTCTGATATATCAAAACCGAACCAATTCCATATGATTGAATTAGTTGTGCCTTTCTTTGGAAGTAGCTCTTGTTTACATGCTGCCGCTGCCATGTTGTTGGTAATCGTGTTGCGCGTGGGAGGGTGCGGGCTCACATTGCGCTACGGAAACCCACAAGAAACGGAACGCGAAAAATGTCGAAAAACTCGAGTACGCACAATAAAAATCGATTTTTGCTCCAAATTCGATAAATCGATTAAATCGATTTTTTGCCCAGCCCTACTCCCAACTGAAACGCAGCCTCACTATGTTTACTCCTGACTCTGCGAGTCTGAGACCTCTCCCTGAGGTTCCCAGAGACCGAGATGGTTCATATGGCTCTAATATGTCACTTTGCTGTCAGTCCATGAGGAGATACAGTATGTAGACTGGTAGAGCTGTTTTAAAGTCTATTCTCTGAGTGACAGAAAGCTGGAGCAGAGACCTTGGCATGAGACTAATACGGTGATACTTTCTGTTCTGGTCAGGATTCGAGCAGCTGCGAGCAGTAGTGTTCTGTATGTACTGCAACTGTAGTGAGTTGACGTGATGTTAGGCTGGAGTCCATATGATTTTTTTTTTTGCTCCTTGTTGATTTGGACACATTAGAAATGCCATTGGTGTGCTCAATTGCGTGGTTATGTTTGATTTATGTCGTGGTTGCACGTCTCATTCCATCTCATTTTTGACCAACATAGGTTTACAGATAGAATGGGAAGGAGAGCTAGTTTATTATACAGTAGTTTGGCCTTCAGCCATAAGTATAAGGTACAGGGTACAGGCTCTGTAGCACCATTTACGGCACTCTCTTTGGCAGGTGTTGATAGAGCGGGAGTCGCCTTGGCAAACTAAAGCAGCAGCAGCTTAGGCCAGTGCTTCTGAAATAGTGGGGCGCGCCGGGGGGGGGCGTGGCGCGTGTGTGTGACCCCGGGGAACATGTTTTTTTTCCGCCGTGCTGAAGTGTAATTGCACATTCACTACAGTAGTTGGCAGTGGCGCTCTCATTGTCAGAGTGTGCGCAGGGATTTTTTTAACAGGGATGAAAAGAAAGGCGGAGAGAGACGAAGATAATGAGTCAAAGAAAGTCACCCGAAAGCTTAGACGAGGAAATGTGACGAAGCGTATGTAGCGCTTGGCTTCACTTTGAGTACAATGGGAGACGAGGAAAGACCGGTGAGTTTACTGTGTCTAAAAATGCTGTCCTTTGGAACTATTTTCCAGCTTCAGTCCAGGGGGGGGCTCACTGCTGTTAAGAGTTGGCTAAAAAAAAACTTGCCTTTTTGATAAAGCTTACAGTTAGACAAAACTATGCAACCAGTATAGACGATGTGTTGAGCTTTTCTCTCCTCCTCCTCTTTCTCGTTCTCTTATTCCTCTTCGCCTCACTTGCATCCATCCCTCACCTGCATTTATGTCTTGGCCAACACTATGCGACTAGAATTAGATGACACACTGAGCTTTCCTCTCCTCCTCCTCTTCTTTGATCTCCTCTCCCTCTCCGCCTCACTTGCACCCATCCACCCTCACCTGCACCCATCCACCCTCACCTGCATCCCTGTTTTGTAAATGCATGTTACTACGTAATTGGGCCTCTCTCCCAGAGTGTTGTCATGTGCTTTGTTAATCCATAGCTGGCAGCTAGAACACCACCAGTGACGACTGACCTCCAAACATCTGGGTCCTGCTGCTGTGCATCCCTGCACCTGTCTCTGTCTCTCTGCATCTCTCTCCTTCCCACTCTCTCTCTCTCAACCCACCCGGTCAAAGCAGTTGGCCACCCACCTGCAGCCTGGCCTCGCCACATTTGCTAATGCGGGATAAGTTAGGTGTCTGTGTGTCTATCCCATAGACGTCAATTGTTTACATGCTGAGGAGCACTACCTGCTCCATTCTGTTAAGAGCCTTGAGATAACTGTTATGATTTGGTGCTATACAAATGAAAGTAACTTGACTTAACTTTTTTTCATTTAACGTGTGAATGATATGGCTTTGATCAGAAGATGTTGCATGAATAAGATTGGCATATTCAGCTTCATCTGTAAGCCTCATCTGTTCATCATGCAACTTCAGTAAAGACTGAAAACAGACTGAACAAAGTTCATTCACAGGTTTTTATTTAGAAACATCAGCTGCTTTAACATCTTAGCACCAAGGCGATTGCGCCATCTACAAATCCTCTCTCCCGCTTTTGAGAATATCCTTTCACACGGCACCGATGAGGACGGTGTGCCTAGGAATGTCATCGCTAGTTTATACAAGGTTGGGTAATTCAGTCTTTGATTTTTCCAGTATTGCAGCGGATCCTGTGATCTTGGTTTATTCGCTTCCGAGAGGTATCTTGGTACTTTAATTATGGCTTCCGTTGTTACATTTCAATTGGCATTGCTCTCGTTCACTTCTTTGTCTAGCTGGTGCCACAGGTTGTCATCTGAAAGGGGGGGGCATTTGGTTTACCAATTCATTGTTATCACATTGAGTGATTTGCATAAACATAGAGATACAAATAAACATAATCAACAATCATGACATACCTGAACTGGGAGCAGATGATTGAGTTGAGGGTCCAGCTTGGGCGTCTTCAATTTGTGCCGGTACAGCTTTTCTCATCTGTGTCGTACACTCTGATTTCAGTCTTTTGATGGCATCGTCGGCTTTGGATGCACTGAATAATGCCTTTTATTTATTTATTTTTTCAACCGTGGGTCCAGCAGTGTTGGCATTGTCATGACACTAAGGGAGTCTAGGTTGCACATAGTCTCTAGAAGTCTTCTTCTTACGTTGTCCATAAGAGTAATTATAGTCTGTGTTGTTACGG
Source organism: Carapus acus (assembly GCA_900312935.1). Taxonomy (NCBI): domain Eukaryota; kingdom Metazoa; phylum Chordata; class Actinopteri; order Ophidiiformes; family Carapidae; genus Carapus; species Carapus acus. The sequence continues at coordinate 6,706 of OMPJ01033762.1, read as the reverse complement.
AGTGTCTCCCCTATAATTTTGTAATCATTTGTACAAAGTTGCAGTATCTCACTTCTTAAAGATGCCAGGACGGACTCCTTTTGTTCTGTCATGCGTTCCAGCATCAAATAAGAACTATTCCATCGTGTTGAAACTTCATTCAATAATTTCTTCACTGGTCGTCCCATCTGAAGTTGGACTTGTGCCAGCTTTTCTTTGGCTGTAGTGCTTGTTCTGAAGAGAGTTACAATCTGCCGCGTTATATTACGGATATTACTGAGTGTTTCGATTTGGTTGCAGGATTTCTGAACTGCTAAGCTCAGGGAATGCCCGATAGAAATAGTGTGTTGGATTTTCAGCTTCTTGATGCAAGCTATCATATTTGCAGCCGCATCTGTGACCAGGCATGGCACTTTCTCTACAATGGCCCACTCTTCCATCAAGTTTTTTTTTTTTTTTTGCCTGGGCCAAATCCTCAGAGGTGTGCTGTTCAGCAAAGTGTTCAACTCCCAACATTGAGGTACATGTTGTGTGGTCCTCATTGTCGACATTTTGACAGGTGACAGCCAGGTAAGCCTCCATGTTTATTGATGTCCACATGTCGGCTGTTAGGCTGACTGCAACAGCACTCTGCAACTCTTTTTTTTTAACTTGCTCCTTTCTCTCCTCATAACGCTGGCTAAGCATGGCCTTGATAGCCTACATTTAACAATGCAAGCGGAGTAGATTGATGACACGGGAATGTAACCTGGATCATCCCTCTCATGCCGGGCACGATAATGCCTCAGCATGGTGGAAGTACTCCGGTTATAGTAGGACAGCTCCTGGAGCAAATCCTACATCTAACCTACAATAGAAATAAAACTTAATCCTTGTTAACTATTTCAATATTCTTTGGAAAGAAATTGGAATAACCCGAAAGAAAAAAATGATCAGTAGTGGAAACGAGAATGGAATATTGATTTACCTTGTCCTCCGTGATCAGATCAAAATGATCCCACATGAAAGAAAACTTTCTCTTTCTTGGTTGATCCATGGTTGACATGCCAAAAACCTATGACAAGCAAAGAACACAAACTATCTCCAGACAAGCAAAGAACACAAACTATCTCCATCTAACGAAACCCACAACCGTATCGATTCATTTCCTGCTTATAAACACAATTTGGCACGTTGCAAACCAAATGACAAGCAAACTGTATCAGTCACGTGATTTGTCGCGAAGTGATGCGCGCGCCGACACAGGGTTCAACCCTGTTTGGTTTCAGTGTCCGCAGACCCATCACTACATGCTTGTTTTGGTATTGAATCTGACCATGATAAAGCTTGGGCGCCACACACGGTATGCAAGTCATGTACTGGGTATCTACATCAGTGGACCAAAAGCAAGAGAAGGGAAGGAGAAAAGATACACTTTATTAGTCCCCCTCATGCGGAAAATACATAGTTTTAACTCTGACAAATGCACACATGGAAGTATGCACACTATGTCTTGCTGTAAGGCAGGGCCTCAAGAGTTGGGGGCTGCCCATTCTTAAGCACCCTCGAGCTGGTTTGGGGTGCTAGGTGCCTTGCACATGGGCACCTCTGCAGTATTCAGGAGGCAAATTGCAGTTCCTCCAGTCCACTGGTCCTACCTCCAGTCTCTTGTGTTGGACAGGCCACCCCTCTAGTCCCTCAGCAAGGTCCCATGTCAACTTAGCTACTGCCGCGACCAAAAAGTGTTGTCTATTCGGAATTCCTGTGGCTTGGGCAACAAACCAATGACAAGCAAACAACTGACTGCTACTTCTGCAGTGTTGATGTGACTGGGATGAACAGAAAGAGCCATCGCAGCCTCAAGTATCCAGATCGTGAATCAGCACGTCGTCCTGTATCTCACTATGACTAAATTCCAGTGCATATCTTTAGAGAACTTCCCGACATCAGTAGGGAGGATTTGTACATTTGATTACTGTAATACACTCAATTAGAAAATGATTTTTTTCTCAAACCTTTTTGGGTTGAGAAATATTAGCAAAAATCAGCTGGTAATATCATAAGAATGTAAATAATTTCGTTTGAAGATTTGATTTTTCAAAAACAAATTGGCATAAAAACCTGACCTGACTTAGAAAAATGGATGTCATTTTTGGATCCAGCAGTGTGAAATGATCCTCATCCAGCTGATAAAACAAACCGTTTTCAATTTTTTTTTGCAACCCAGTATTATGAGTGAGCATCTCCCATGTCTGAAAAGCTCATACAGTTTTTATATTTTTTTCTTTAACCCTCTGGTGGATAGTGGTCACTACAGTGGAGAGCTACAAAAAATTAACTTTCTCTCAAATGCACTGGTTTCTATGGTTGAACTGCATATCAGCCGGTAGAGTGCTCTCTGCGGCTATGGTCCATTGAGCTGATTCAGCGTAAATTTAATGTTAATCCAAAATGGCCGTTAAACAGCCACCCGTGCGGACCACCGATGACATATCCTGACAATACTTTGATACTAGAAGAGCCCGTAAGTTGAGAAAAAAAAAAAAAAGATGTACTGTACCATCAAAGGAAGACTATTATCGGTCTGAAATATGAAATTTTGATGTCCAATATGTATAAAATTATGATTAACCATGTGTCCAATGAAGTGGACATCATGCATCACTCAGTTTATTTTGTCAACAGTCAAGTCAAGTAATTGCCTCACAGTTTCTTATGACTGTTTTAGTCATAAATTTGTGTGTCATATTTGATAGCTATTTATTTTGAATATACATTTTTGTGCAGATTAACTGTCATCTTTAAATTACAGACTTCAACTGAATAAATCAGGAATCATTTATTGTCATTACAGCAATTGAATTGTGTAACGAAAGAATAAGGCTGCCTATAGAATAGTCCAGGAAATTCCTCTGTGCTCCTGTGATGAGAGTAGTGACGACTGAGGCTGAAAATAAACAGACATAGGAGCAGAATTTTATAGAGATACAGACAGGCAGGATGCAGAGGATGGTCAGCATGATCATGGAGCTGTGGAACATGGGCACATGGCACCTGACCATACTCGGGTCCAAAAAAATATCTGGAAAGTCCAAGACAATAACTTTGATGGCGACCTGCTTTCATTTCTAGGAGAGTGGAAACTGAATGTGGAGGAAAGAGATCCCAGAGATTTCCCCTGACATCTGTTTCCAGCAGATCTCATTGTTGATACAGTGTACAACACCAACTTGTATTCTCCACAGAAAAGGAAAGAAAATGTGGCAGTGACAGGAAAAGAAATGCAGATCTGATCCCGACGAAAATGTGTCTAACCTCATGAAAAAAATCACATTTTTGGAAACAAAGAGTTGAACATTGTTTGTCATGTCCTTAAAAGAATAAAAACACTTCAGGGTTCTCATAGTACATGCACCAGAGGGTTAATGGTTGTCTTTTCCACATTGTAGATTTTTGCAATGTTCCGAAGATTATATATGCATCAAGGACACACTCTCAGCTCACCCAGGTCATCGGTGAATTGAAACGGACTTCATACAGGTAACTACTTTGATGAGCTCTACTCAATATGTGAGATAGTAAAAGGATCGTTCCATGAATGGATAGATGATTAGATACATACTGTGCTTAATCGATGCATTTTTGGGAGGTTTCTCACAGTAAATTTGAAGCCCCAGTAGTCCCATAGGACAGTATAGAAACTGGGCAAAGAATATTCTCAACTAAAAGTATAGAAGAATAATAGATAACTGTGTGATGCACCAGAGTATTCGAGAATAAGGGTACGTTCAGTATTGAGAATAACATGGCAATCCCACTATGTACAGTATGTCTATACAAACATTCCTCAGCTGCTTCAAGCACTCTTTCCCCTAGTCAGAGTCATGAAATGTGTGAATTCAAATGCCTTTTTGTTTTTTAAATTTCTTTCCTGCGTAAAATATACCCCACAATCTGTGAGGTTTTCATGTCTATATGCTGTTTTCAGAACCCTCTGGTTGTTCCAAATAGACCTCCTCCTCTATTGGAGCATGTAATTATGCTGTCTTCACATCCATTTGATGAACAAGACCATTTTGAACAGCAGTTTGCATAAGGGCTCGCACTGAACAAATGTTTGCAGTTGGAGCAAATGTTTCATTAAAGTCTATGCCCTCTATTTGTAGCCCTTAGCAACATACCTGGCTTAGAAAACCTTCTCCTTTTCAGTTTTTTCCTTTATTGCATAGACCGATTTCCCCCCCACTGCCTCTCTACCCTCCGTCAGTTCAAATGTTTCATTTTCTTTAAGTGAGTCTATCTCCTCCTTCATAGCTAATTGCCATGCTGTTGCCTCCTGTGACATCTGGGCTTCTCTACAGGTTTGATGATCTCCACACTCTGCCCCGTAACAATAATCAACAATAGTGTGGGTTCCATCTTTGTTCTTGCAATCTGTAATGTAATTGTCTCGGCATTTCGGGGCTTTTCTTTCTCTTCTCGGGTAGCGTGCACTTTGGTCATCATGGCTGGGTTCTGAACCCAAGCTATCTTTGTTGACACTCTGAAGTACTTCTTCATCTGTAGTTTTGCTATTTTACATATTTTCATCCTTTGTCTGCGTAGTTATTTCTATTTAAAATCTGATACTCTTCTGTGCGCTCTATTTTCTGTAATGGTTCCACGTCACACTTTCTTTTCTGACTGTTGCTCTCCAAATCTACGGATTTCTGTTTCATATTCTGTTTCATATGTATAAGGGTTGTAAACTAAATAGGCTGGACTGTTCTTACTGTACCCCACAAATTAAATTCGTTTCTCACATCTAGAATCAAGTTTCTTGGGATCGTGTTTGAATGAGTAACAGTCTGATCCAAAAATCCACATCCTGGATAGGTTTGGTTTTCCATCTGTCAGCATGGTATGTGTGTGTCAGTATGGAGTGTTTTTGCTTCTTTCAGTAGGACGCCTGTTACGGATATGGGCTGCACTCTGAACAGTATAAGGCCACTGTGCTTTTCTGTTAACATGCATCTCCGCATTTCAAACAATGTTCTCCACTGTCTTTCAGCTCTACCATTTTGATGGGTAGAGTAAGGGGATGATGTCTCATGTGGAATACCTTGATCCCCTAAAAGTGCTTGAAAATCTTCACCTGTGAACTCTACCATTATCTGATCTGATGCATTTGACACTGCACTGTCTGCAAGGAATGTCTTTGTGGCCAACATTGCATCACTCTCCTTTTTTAAGGAAGTAACCACTGCACCTGAAAAATCATCTGTGAATGATATAGCGTATTTGTACCCATCTTGACTTATTGGCTCAATGGGACCTGCTCAGTCGGTATGAATTAACGTTAAGAGGTGCACCAGCTTTTGCGACAGCCTTCCTACTTCGACTGTTGGTGAATATTCCCACAGTGCAAACATTACCGTCTACCTTGGTTTAACCTGTGATTTTACTCCCTGTTAACACATCAGGTAGTTTCAACACATCATCAAAGTTACAGTGTCCCAGAATTTCATGCCTTGTTTTGACATCACGTGTTAAATTCACTTTGTCACTGGACATTATGTCACTAATCGAGTCATTGACATTTTTAGTTACCGTTTCAATTTAATACCGTCTCTCCATCTCCTCAATGCGAGAAACAGTCCCACCCCTGGTTGTCAGTTCATTCTTCCCATTCTGGAAAACAACTTTGGCTCCATCAGCTGTTACTGTCTTTACTGATAGGATGTCCTGGGGATAGGTTGGCATGAACAGGGCCCCTTTCAGCATAACTTTGACGTGTCTCCTGTTTATGTCCTGTAGCATCACCTCTGCATCTCCTCGCTTGAGAGCCACATTGTTCTCCCTTGTTCCATCCGCCAGCTCCATAAAGTGTTGTGGATTGAAAGTCTTGTCAAATCTTGTGAACTTTCTTTTGTCCGTTATAATGTGAGATGCTGCTCTGCAGTCTGCCATCAGTCCATTCACCTCAATGCTGTCTGTCAGGAGATCCCTGATCTTGAAGATGAATGTTTGTTCTTTATCCTGCCATTTTTGTCTGTCTGCAGATTGTTTTGCATCATCTTTGTGCATCGTTAATCTCCTGCATGTCTCATCGCTGTGTGTTGAGCTTTTGTGGTAGCTGCCCCTTTTTGTTGCCCCTTTTTGACGGCAGTCTCGCGCAAAATGACGACGTTGTCCACATCCATACCATGTCACGGATGACACGCCCACTTTCATCACCTTGTCAGACTTTATCTTCGTGTCAAACTGTTCCGTTTCCTCATAGCCTCTTATCTTACTTTTGAATTCGGTGAATGTCAACTCTTGGCTTCGTGTGTACCACAAAGGGCTTTTATGACTCCGGGAGTCCATTCAAAATCATTGCGATTACAAGTCTGTCACTGATTTCTTCTTTTGCACTTCGTAGTGACGTCACTACCTTCTCAGTCCGTATGTATGTAGTCGGTTACAGTTTCCTCTGTCTCCTTTCTTAGTGATGTTAGCTCTGTTTACAGGGCAATAATCCTTGGCCTGCCCTGACTGGCATAATGGTTTTGCAATATTTGTAGCGCCTTTCTGCCATCATCTGACGCTTCTCTCATCACCAGCGACAAGGTTTGATCGTCCAGTGTGTGTGTGTGTGTGTGTGTGTGTGTGTGTGTGTGTGTGTGTGTGTGAATATCTGTGTGTGTGTGTGTGTGTGTGTGTGTGTGTATGTGGGGGTTTACTGTTGGCAGTCAACTGTGCAATTTGCCACTGACTGGACACTTTA
>OMPJ01033761.1:0-45965 GCA_900312935.1 Carapus acus | reverse complement strand
AGTGAACTATTTCTGATGGTTCTCCCACCTACCGTCCCACTGTGCTGTGCTTGAGCAGCAAACTGCAGTTCCAGCCCCTGCCAGTAGAGGTCCCTGTGCTGTTCAGAGTGGTGGATCTGCCTCAGAAGCACCACCTGTGTAAGGTGAAGTCCCTCAACAAAGGAGACGCAAACTCCGAGGTCACCGTTTATTATCAGGTAGGAAACGGGCACGCAGGCACGCAGCTTAAAGCCAGAAGTCACACTTTGTACAAATGTGCGACTGCGAACTATCTCTTTGTGTCTCAGTCAGGGCTGAAGAACCTGAGAGACCACGCCCTGATGGAACTGATGGTGGTGAGTAGGGCTGGGTATTGTTAAGAACCTCACGATTCGATTCGATTTCGATTCTTTGGGTAACAATTCGATTCGATTTTGACTCGATTCGATAATTAGTAATAAGATTCAGTAATAAGTCGAAATGCACAAATAATTGATAATGTTGATAATTTAATTTCAAAATATTTTTTTTTCATGCCCATATGAACAGCCAAGGTATATCATAGCATTTTTTAGCACTAAAACATCTGTCAATAGCATGAATTAGCACAATAATGTGTGCTGAATATGGAATACAAAAGTAAAAAATATGACAGTACTGTATTAAAACTAAAGTGCATGTAATCTTTAATTATATTTCTTTTCTCTTGGCAATTGTGTTGTAACTCACAACATTTCTGAGCAATAAAACATTTGAATATAAAGCATTAACACAATAATGCTACCTATTAGGGCTGGGTATTGAAAGGAACCTCTCGATTCGATTTCGATTCTTAGGGTTAAGTTTATCGTTTTACTCTTGTCGCTCGGTTCAGCTTGACACAAGTTACCCACCACTTTGCTTTTGTTCCCTGTTTAAGTGGGAACTGGAAGTAATTCCAGACATCGGAACTCTTTCCACCGCTTGCCATTTTGTGGTTGCGGACGCCTGCAGCTTCCGTACATAAAACGCGATTCACAAGATGTTGCGCCAGGGGGTGAATCGATTCAGCGGTCGTGCTGAATCGATATCGAATCGAAGGGGATATAATTTCGATGCATCGATTCTTCGATATTTTTACCCACCCCTAGAGGACACACACTGTCTATTAGGTTACCTTGTAGCTGAGATGTAAGCTAAACTTAATGCCACCTAGTTTGTTCAACTCTTTATTTGGCACTTGAGAGATTCATTGCCTTGTACTCATGGCAGCGCGCCAACTGACGACTGAAGGCGTTAAAAGCTTTGACGTTCACTCTCACATCACATCCAAAGATAGACACATGCAGCATCGTATTTCATCATCAGTACAGATTGCTGAATGTGGGATTCACCTTGGCTCAATTGCACTGTGCGCAATATTGCCCCTAAGCCCTGCCCTGAACAGACAAGACGCACAAGCATGTCATGTGAAAGGCACACCCATGAGTAACTGCTGATAAGTATAAAAATTTGGCACAAATCCCTAAACAAACGTGCAAACACATGCTGCAGAATGGTACAGGTCGCGATGATCAATGGTGCATCAGCATTACACCTCAATTAACTTTGGCTGATGTATTTCAGTACAAAAGAGAAATGCAAAACCCTGTGCAATGATGTTAAGATGGTGAAGAGGATAGCGATAATTTGTAGAGATGTCCGATAATATCGGCCCACCGATATTATCGGTCCGATATTAGCATAAAAATTGAATATCGGTATTGGATTTTTTGCCTTTAAAACCGATATAATAAAAACCGATAAAAATAAAATAATGCTTGCGTTACACCGAAATAGTGCCTATGCGCTCCTAACGCATTTACCGGCGCACATATCGGTATCGGTAAATTGAGAGTTGGACGATATCGGCATAGCGGATATCGGCAAAAAAGCCAATATCGGACATCTCTAATAATTTGTGCATCAGAGCACGTGGCATCATACAAGGACACACCAGCCTGTTGTTGCCTCGGAGCCCACAACCCACCGCCTCAAACAAAAGTCAGCCTTGCCTTATTGTGAATCAACCTTGTTTCAGAGAATACTTTTTCAAGCTTTATTTATTCCTCTTGGCACAAGTCTCCCTATCACAGATAAAACTGATTGCGTGCCACCGTGGCTTAACATTCCCGTCACACTCTTCCATTAATTACTCACTCAGTGACCTCACCATTTCATTAACCATGTAATCCTGGCACAAATGAGTAGGTGACACAAATTCAGCCTTAAAGATACGACAGTGAGTCCTCTGAGACAAAGTCAATCCATGAAAAAGCTTTGCGGCCACTTCCTCAAAAAGAAAAAAATGTTCTGGGCTTTACAAAGGACAGCTGGGTCAAGCTAGTGCTGAAACAGTAAAGTTCCAGTCCAGCTCTGACACTAAACCTGTCACTGTTGCTCTACTGCAGGCCTGCCTCAAAAAAAGGAGAGTGAACTCTTAAGAACATTGAGGGGGCAAAGGCTAAAATGAAGCAATGACGAGGCTTTGCTGCCAAACTAGTGTGTGCATGTGCTTTTTGAAAATGACACAATGTACCACATTAATTGCTAGTAAATAACCTGGCTGTGCTCAATGCTTTGCTTGGTCTAAATACGAAGTGATCACCTGCTGGAAAGCATCGAGCAACCTGAGATCTGCAATGGGAGACAGCATAGAAAGATTTACAAACTGGCTGCCAAGATAATTAACAAAACAATGACTTCCCACACCTGCAAAATTAAGCGGTGGGCCCCTGTTGCATCCACATCAAGTGAAATTATTATGATGACGATGCTGCAAAACCGCAGCCTTTTTGTGGTTAGGATATCTCATGCACTAATACTTCCATGAGAAATCCAGCCAATCTAATTGCATTCTCATCCTTCAATAGCGACCATTATGTTGATTACTTAAGAACAACAATAACAAGTCATTTGATGACGTGAGGTGCCTCAAAAATCCATCCATAATCTTGATTTTTAAGTATAGATATCAGAGACCAGTGAGCATTTCACATCTGAAATCAGTGCAACATACACCAAGCACTGCTATAGATGTAAACCAAAACACATTCAAAATAAGGGCCTGTAGCCATTAAAATCTCTAAAATTACCAACATGATTATGATGCAGGAACCAAGGCACAAGAAGTACCAAGACATGGAGGACACCATTTAGCAACTCTTCAATATTTCCACAGAAATAAAGAAAGGAAAACCGTCTGTGCCAGCATTTTGTTTGTGTATTCACGTAGGAGCAAAAAGTCCCTGATCAGGATGTGAATCACACTAAACACCATCCACAAGAGGCTGGACACAAACAGCTGTGGAAGAACGACCTTACAAAAACCGTTGGGACTCACTCATTCCCAGATTTGGAAAACCATTTGTCCCTGACAAGCCTACGAATAGTGATACTGTAAACAAATAGGCTAGGAAATTGGTCTAAAAATCATTTGGGCCAAGCGTTGGGTTTAAACACAGGCATCTCAAAGGTGTAACTCTTGAAACAGTGCTTGACAGAGCTTGCGTGTCTCCTCCAGGAACCACATTGTTCGGTCCTGGTCTCCTTCTTGTTGACTCACGGGCTCACAAAAATGGAACAGGGTCATCATTACACTTTCTGTGTCATCTGCGTTTTTTTCTGCCACAAGTGCACTTGCGACTATAATTTCCTGCGAACTCTCAAGAATGCCAAATATGTGGGGGCGAAATCAAAACCTTCCCACCTGGTTTTATTTCCTGGGCTAGTTGCGCTTCAGCATGGTGTTATTTTAAAACAAGCCATGCCATTGTAGATTTGAAGGGACTTTTGAGGGCAATCATCTTGGGCAAGGCAGTCCCGATATCTCCGCCTTTTGGTCTTTGTTTCATAGCGGAGCATTGTCGTTAGTGAAAAGATTTTCGCGCCAAGTTGTCTTATTTATGTGAAAGCATACCATACCAACATCTCTGTTGCATATTCAACTGCAACAAGGACCGATACAACCATTAACAACTTCACCAAATGGCACAAGTCACAATGAAACCCGTCATAATCACTCAATCTGAGACGAATACAATCGATGGCTCTGCGAGTTACAGTAATTTTACAGGGGACAAGCCCATGGATTTCTTTCGCCACAACATCACATTTGCGGCGCGTAATTCGCCACGACAATGTTTAAAATCGAAAATGAATCACCTATGGAAAATTGTATGTAAAGGGCGGTTTACAGGCCGTCAAATACGCAGAGAGCGATTGTAGGCGTTCACCGCTCGGCTCTGTTTATAAACATGGCCAGCTAACGGGAGCGGCGGACACTGCTACCCGGGACACAGCGGCACAAATGGCTGCTAGTAGCTCAACTTGCTATGTAGACGCGTTTCCCCGTTCCCGACGAAAACTGAGCTGGTTGCGCGTAGAAAAATTGGCTTGTTTTACAGAAGACATAAAATGACGAGTTATATTCAACGCAGGAGGGTTGAGTTTAGATCGTTCACCTTCGAGGAGCCGAGAGATGAGGCTGTCCACGTTCAATTCACCCTCCGCCATCTTCCAACTGATCCTTAGCAAATGTTGGCCGCTTCGATTTACTCAACGGACGCTAGAAGGCGCTGTCGTGTCGAGATAGTGACAGATCTACCGTAAGCCTTATTCAATTCGAATTTCCTTTAAAAACGCATTTTAAGAGACAACAATTATTGTACATTCTATCAGGAAACAGTCATTTAAATTAAAACGATAATAGAATGGAAATTACAACTGAACAAAGCTTTCAAGACCAATATGATCAAGCTAAGGCGATAACAGTGCCAGATTCGAATTGTTTGTATTATATAAATGTGACAACATTGTCGGATCCTCTTTTAAGTTTCGATGAGATCACTGTTGCAAGTTTGTTAACTTGACTCAGTGTTTTGTGGCATCACTTGTTCAGTGATGTCATTTTGTTGATTTGAAGAAAACTACTGCAGTGGTACCTGTGAAAATAACCAATTTTCTCGACAAGCAATTTCTGTAAACAGGACAAAACCTAATTACTATAGACCTTTTCAATGAAATTCAGTTGTGATTACATGTTCATTTTATTTGTAGTCTTACATCTTTATTTACAATTTTCACAAGTGTTAGAGTTCAAACTTCAGTAAGAACGTCACAGTAAAATACATCACAATAAGTGCACAGACACATAATGCTGCTGTTTTGTGTTTTTGGAGACCATTTATATGAAAGCTCTATTCTTAAATCTGGTAATGTGGAGAGAATTATCCAATATAAAGTGGAATTTGGCTTCCACACACTAATTTGGTAATTTAAATGGAGTTTTGATAAATGTCCATGGGGTCCAATAGCACTCGTAAAATGGTGGTGCAATGGGGCTGTAATATAGAATACTGGTAATTTATTTTACCTCATCTCTATTTCATTGACATAACGTCTGTTTTGATTGACGCTAGATAAATTAAATTGACTTGTTGACACACTGCTTTCATCAGCAATGCCCCTGACATACAATACATGCACAGTTCTCAAGACCAGCTACAATCAGAGTGTTTAAGATGAAATTGTATTTGTCCAGTCTTGTGGTTTTTCTTGCCTCACATGAAGTAAACAGGCAATGACAATGGTTCAGTGCAGAAAACTGTGGAAGAAGCAGGTGACCCAAACATGCTGCATGACTGCTTTTTCAAAACCCTGTGCCCTTCATCTCCACTGCAGAGCGCATCCTTTTCTTTCTCTTTTGGTCTCTGCAGGAGAGGAGGAGCCAGGCACCTGCCCAGCCAATGAGAAGACCCACAACAGTCAGCACTGCCGCCAGCCACACTGGCACATCCACCGAGCAGCCCGATGTGACGATAGGCAAATCGGTGGTCGTAGGTAGAGGTGTGGAGGTCATGCTGGGAAAGCTGTTGTCCTTTGTGAAGATGTATGGCTGCTCCTGAAAGATAATGACAATGAGGACCGTGTGGCCCATCAGTTGTTGTCTTGGTCAGCCATTACGGAAACAGACCATTTCTTAGTAATCTCATGGAGAAACAAATGAGGTTGTTTTCTTACCTTAGTGGGGCATTTTATGTTAGTTCTGGCAGTGGTGAAATTATTGTAGGTCTGTTTTTTACCAACTGGCTCCAACTGCGAATAGATGATAATGAACATCATTGTTTTTGTCACTGGATTACAGTGCAATTCTTTGGGTTTTCAAAGAAAACCACACAATTTCTTGACTGACAACACAGCTTTCCTCACCATGTTACTCCACAGTGCTGCAGCCATTTTGGCGTGTCCACTCTCACTGAAGTGGAAACAATCCTCAGAGAAATAGGTGTCATCCGGTCTGCCATCCTGATGGCCAAACAAAAGGGAGTTACTGTTTGCACAGCCAGCATGCTCATCGACCTCTAGTTGAGGACCCAGTTAATGTATCTGGGACATATGCAGTGGGTTTGGGGTGGAGCAGGGGGCCTTAATTTCTTTGTGCAATGATTCTCTGTTGTGCTGCACAATGACGATAAAAGCATTCTATTCTAGAGGGCAAAGGGACCTACCAGATTTAAGGGAATCATGGTGTTTCTAAAAAAGGGCTGCAAGACCACTGTGAAGTCATCTTTGCCATCGTAACGGCCTCCGTACACCAGTTTTTCTGTCACAAGCTGAAAGAAACAAATCAAAGGTCTGCAGTTCCAATCTATCGATTTTGTTTTGTTGCTGTTGGGCAAATGCAGCAGTGACCTTTCTAACAGCCTCATCGTATATTTTAAACTCATTGATCTGGCTACCTGCAGCTCCTGATTGATCCGATTCACTTCAGCCAACTCTGGGGAATCCTCTCCTGGTAACAAGATGCATGGGCAGACATACCTGAAGGTCAAAGGTCAAGACAAACAACAGGTAACATACATAACGTTCGCAGAGTGGTTCATGTGGCGTTGCTAATGCTGTGGATCCACTTTTAGTGCACCTCTGGGACACTGAGCGCAAACATCCTTTAATAAGCAGTGAGAGGTAAAGGGGCCCTTTGGCAAATGACTGACTGTTAAACATGCCTTTCCCTGATTGACTGTGCTTAACATCAATGTGGAGAGAGGCGCTATCGATCATCAAAAGGCAAGCTGCCTCCGACTCAGTGGGCAGCAGCTCGCGTGGAATTGATCGGCACTGAGTGGACCAGTAAGCATACTTTTGCAACACGCTGCAGCCCAGACTGTCTCTCTTGATCCTGCGAAGGCCTTCGATTTCAAAGATCTCCAACACGTTGACTATCACTCTGGGGACCTGGGGACCCAAGAAACAAGGTTTTAGTTGTTTGATTCAGTGAACTCTATGAAGAGCTGAATGAATAAGGAGTAGTGATGAGGGACCGGTTTTGTATTTTGGTGAGACATCCATGTGGTGGTAAATGTCTATTCATAAGTCTACTTACTCACAGCGCGACTTGACTCGTATTTGCATCTCACCTCATTGTACAGAATATCCAAGCTTGTCATCAAATGGTGGCTGTAGTTCTGAGGTGACAAAGATGCCTGTTTTGTGTGAGAGAAACACTAGAATTACCTGTCGGCTGTGTTTACATTTTCAGAGAATCAACATTTGAAGCCAAGCTCAAGTGTTTAGTTTCTCAGTCTGAGCTGATAGCAAATCGCAACGGATTAGAGAACGCCTTTCCCTGTTTGCGCTCAAAACCCACCCCAGGCTCACATCACAGGCACAGGAGCTGCTGCTCATCTGAAAATGCTGCTACAATGGTCTCAGCCCTCATCTCAAATTAATGTTTTGCTTCCCTATTCTGCTTCAAAGCGTAAACATTAAAAGAGATGCCGCTCTGTCAGTGCATAATGATGCTGCGAGGGGGAAGAGATGGAAGGGGAGAAAAGCGAGGCCAAATGAGAGAAGAGCAAGATGGAGGTGGGCGTAATGGAGCAAGATTGATCCTGCAACACGATGAAGAGACCCTGGGTTGACTTTCTGTCTTGTTTATGCCTCTCGGAGCACAAGGCCTGCCTGTGTGTCTGCATGCTTGTCTAGTACAGACAAGGGCTGGGAGGGAGGAGGGGTGGGGTGACGTTGAGGAGGCAGTGTATCGGAGGGGTAAAGTAACAGAATGCGTTCATTCAGACCGAGTGTTGTCTCCTTTCATCTCCTTCTGACAAGACCAAACACAAAGCCCGATTGTTCAGCCCATTTCTTCTTCCATTTTGAGCGCTGTCCTAAAGCAGCTAATGTCTGCCCCAGAATAGATGAAGCACTCTTGCCTTGACGACTGCGATGAGCTACTCACCCTATCATTGCAGTATTGACAGAGGTCATTTCCTCCGATGAAGATAGTCACCAGCTTCCAATCATTTTTCAAATCCACTGTCTGTGTTCATGAAAGGACAGAATCAGCCTAATGGCGTCAAAGCGAGCTCGTATGATGTTGACTGTGCCAGAGGAACGTGCCACTGCTGAGCACTCACAGACTCATTTTTCATTGCATCGACAAGGCTCCTGATCTGCTGTGGGATTCCCCTGTGAAGATAACCGTCTCATGTAGGTTAAATAAATGTCCAAACATAGAGCAGGAATCCTAAAACTTGTCAAATCAGTGAGAAACCAGCACAGGACTCACGACACTTTGGCGCCCGATACGGCCATGTTGAAGCCTGTCTGCCTCATCCCTGTTCCCCTTGACACCCCTTTAATGCTGGGATTGAACTTCTTGAGGATATCTGATGATGGAGTAAACAAAGGACAGAACAGAGGGTTCCTCATTTGTTGCTACATGTGAGCCTTAAGCCCAGTTTCTTGTTGCCATCTAGTGGCGGAAAGAAGGGCTGGAATATTTGCCATCTGTGCTTACTGGGTAATGTTGTGACAGTGTCCAGAGATTTATCTCCACCGATGCTTGAGGGCAACAGATACAGAGAATGAATAAATGTGGTTATGTTGCTGTGTGTGCTGCCATTGTGTTTGGGTACCTCCATGACACTCCTCTGTACTCTGTCCTCAGTTGGACAAGATTTTTGGCTTTTGCACCAAACCCAGCCTGGAATGGAGTGGTGCAGCAAAGATGATCATTTGTTTTATCTAAAAAAAACTATCACTGCATTTGAAATGGCAATGGCCACGAGCACAAAAAGCGAATTCAAAATCCCTGAAACCACAAATACAAACTTGCCGTTAAGGAGTCTCCTACAGCAGCCACCACTTGAATGTCTCCTGGTCGCAACCTGTGAACTACAGAACAATGCAATTGCTTTTAAATTGCATCCCCTCTCTATGTTTCTCTGTTTGGCTGAACCTCAGCACAATCTTCAATATGTACCTGAAGTAGGCACGGAGTTTGACGGAGCCGTATCGGTGCAGGAGAAGTCACTGCCCCAGTTCTAGAGGATAGCAGAGATATGCATCATGAATATGACTTTATTCTTAGAAAATTCTGTTAGTAGTTACACACTGTATGTGAATATCAGAAATCATAACCAACCGTAGCAGGGGGGGAGGTGGGAGGGGGTCCTGCAAAGGTGTAGTTGCTGTTGGCAGCAGTCCTAAAGAACGGCACTTTCTAGAAAAGTAAACAAAAGCTCAATAGAACACTGAGTAAACTGCATTTGTTGAAACATAACTAATTGGTTACAATCAAACTGACTTACCTTTGAGGGACATAACAGATCAATACCAGCTTGGAAGTCTTGGGTGAAAGTCTTGTTGTCCACAGGTTCTAACTGAGGAGAGAAACATGTTAATATGGAAATTAATATGTTAATGATATTAACACATTATGCTGTGTGTCGGGATCCCCGCCTTTTGCTTTCTATCCATGCCCTTTTTAAGACTTCCGCTTCTTGTTCACACTCATTCTCATATCAGTCTGTGCTCCTGTTAGCCCATTGGCTCTGAACCTGGGTTTGATCGAACCCTAGGGTGAGTCAGTCTCTGATTAGTGATGACACACCCTGCTTGGCCCCTCGCCGAGCTGCCACCTTGACGTGGTGGAGGGATTTGAGTGCCCACATGATCCTGAGATCTAAGTTGTCCTTGGTAGGGTCTCCCAAGGCAAAA
This sequence comes from Carapus acus, assembly GCA_900312935.1. Classification (NCBI taxonomy): domain Eukaryota; kingdom Metazoa; phylum Chordata; class Actinopteri; order Ophidiiformes; family Carapidae; genus Carapus; species Carapus acus. The sequence continues at coordinate 35,966 of OMPJ01033761.1, read as the reverse complement.
AGGTTTCAGGTGACAGGTCAGGCTAAGAGCAGCTCTGGACCCCCATAAAGAAAAACAAACGAAGGAAGCGCATGTCGCCCAGATCGGCGTCACTGGGGCCCCACCTGGAGCCGGGCCCCGGGTTGGGGCTCGTCAGCAAGCGCCTGGTGGCCAAGCCTCTGCCCACAAGGTTTGGCTGGGCACAGCCCAAAAAGGCGACGTGGGCCCGTCCTCCAGTGGACCCACCACCTGCAGCTCAAAGAAGAGCTGCTCTTCCTCCACATCGAGAGGAGCCAGATGAGGTGGCTCGGGCATTTCCACTAGGAAGAGGCTCAGAGGAAGACCCAGGACGTGCTGGAGGGACTATGTCTCCTAGCTGGCCTGGGAACGCCTTGGGGTCCTCCAAGAGGAGCTGGAGGAGGTGTCAGGGGAGAGGGAAGTCTGTGCTTCCCCTCTGAGACTGACTTCTGAGACAACTCTACAGGTTCTGGTCATGTCTGTCTGTGTTTTGCCCGAGACGATTTCATGACTCTGGTTCTGCCCAATGGACTTTTAGAATAATTTGACAGCAACAAATGCAGTCCTGCTCTGCATTTAGTTGACAAAGTGTTAATATGGGGTATTTCAGCAAATGTTACTTTGCAAACCTGAACTGACCATGTTGTTCCAAAGTGCCCGAGCCATTAGAGTGTGTGCTCTCTGGCTGAGATGGAAACAGTCAGGCGAGAAGTAGGAGCGATCAGGTCGGCCGTCCTTAAATGAGAGAGAAGAAGAAACTTTCATTCCATAACTTCGAATTGGTCATTTTGCATGAGGGGACTTGAAGGCATCTACCTCCAGCCGGGGGAGGAAAACCTCTCTGAAGAAGGGCTGCAGGACCACGGTGAAGTTGTCATGTGTGTCATAGCGGCCTGAGTCAACCAGCTCTCTCATGGCGTGCTGGATGGAAAGGCATTCAACAGACAGTTCCTCAGACAGTTTGATTTGTTACTCAGCTGAGCAAAATTCAGACTCTTAGTTGAGAAACACACAAACATGAATGGACAACTCAGCAATCGGGTGCCATTTTAGCATCTTGTACCTGATAAGCTCTATTGAAGTCTTTCAGCTTCTGAAGCTCAGCAGTTCCCTCTCTAGGTTTGAGTACACAGGGGCAAACTAATCTGGAAAATGAATATTAACAGAATCAAATGACTCCACCAGACTCCTAGTCGCAGCATTTAACTGTTATCTTACTTTACAAACCAGGAGGGACAACCAAGGCTACTGTCACTGTGCAGATCGCGCAACGGCACAATGCTTAACATCTCCACCAGGTTCACAAAGGCACGAGGCACCTGTTTGTACACAGAACAGTGCATATAGTGTCCTGTACTATGGAACCTGATGAGGTGATGTAAAGAGAGTTTACACGCTTGTGAGTGTGAGGGAGATTAGACAACGCTGCACCTCGGCGTGGAGTATGTCCAGAGCCTGGCGTATTCGTTCGGCGACATTCCGCGGCGAAAGGTGAATCTGTGCAAAGCCAGAGCAACAATGTTTTGTCAGAGTGACAGTTGGGAGCTACTCTATTTTCATACTCGGGAGATTATTTTTCTCTTGTATTTTCTGCTGTATCTGTAATGTGATTGGAGTTGATTTCAGAGAAAGTGCCACTCATCCTTAACGGCAGTCTTCTCATTTATTTACACTTAACGTTTGGACACCACAGTATCAGCGCTCGGATACAAGAAGAGGAAGATTATCGCATATTTTCCCTTGGGACTAACAGCAAAGGTACATATCATTACAGTTTTGATTTACTAACATTAACAAAACATACAGTAACTGTAAGAGCCCTGAATGTACCCTGAGCCGGACACAGGTGATGATGACATAGTGGTGTGAAGCACCTCAATGCCAAACAACCACCATAATGACATCATTAATGCCATGCAGATGAGGAGAATGTAATCAAAGACAGAGAGAGATTAGGTTTGATAAATCAGCAAGGTAACAAGAAATACTACCCAGGAGGCAGCACTGTCCGTTTAAAACCCAGAAAGTTGCGGGTTGGTACAGCGATGTGTTTGTGGGGGAGCCGCTAAACTCTCTTTGCTCTGCTATGTTCATTGGGTTTATTAAAAGTATCACAACAATTAAAACTAAGTAGTATATGGTTGCAATCCATTCTTTGGAAAGAGACTCACACTGTCAGTGCAGAAGTCACATATGTCATTTCCTCCCACGAACATTGTGATCACTTTCCAGTCATTGTGAAAATCTATGGCCTATACGGGAGAGAGAGAGGGAGAGGGAGAGTAAGAGAGAGAGACAGAGAGAGAGGAGATGTCATCAAAGGTCTGTTTTGGTAAACATCGCAACCTGTAGTTACTCATGCATTCTCACCACATCGTTTTTCATTTTGTCCACCAAGGTCCGCACCTGTTGGACCATGTCACTGGCGAGTGAAAGTAGTTACAAATTAAGAGACGGTCTGATCAGGTGTTTTGAGTGCAATAGTTGTGTGCAGGAGCTTCACTGACCCACTCTTTGCTCCTGACACGGCCTGGTTGAGGAAAGCGTCAGGCTTGTCCTCTTTACCTATCCCCACTGAGAAGCCAGTCAGCGCAGGGTTAAACTCCCTCAAGATATCTACATGCCAATCACAAGTCAGGCAGAATCAAAAGATGTATTCATCACGGAATCCTTATATTTCACAGTGACAATAACCATAGAAAAATATTCATACTTTATTCTTTTCCCTTTTGTTCAGGCCACCTTACTTACTTGGCAGAGTGGTCACAGTGGTGATGTTTTCATCACCGCCAATGCTGCGAAACAAAAACAACCATGAACTCTAGTGCCACAGTCTAGTCCATGCTCACACACATTCATGTGCACAGGCACATTTACACACTGATGTACTGTTTGTGCTGCAGGTTCTCTCACCTCCACGACAGGCCTCTGTACTCATTCATCACTAACAGAAGGTTGTCTGCCTTGGCACCCACACCGTTTCCTGCCTGAGGGAGACACCACAGGTGGATATCGTTTGAAGGAGATGTTTAATTTCACATTATTATGGCACACATAAAAGCCCATCACCTAGTCTTGGCCACTGACCGTCAAAGAGTCGCCTACTGCTGCAACCACTTTGATATCAGCTGGTCTGAGCTCATGGACTACAAAAGAGAGAGATAAGAAAGAAGAGGTTGGGCACGTCAGGTTGGGCGCCCATCCCAATAATGTATCTCTGAGTTGTCAGAATGAGTGTCAGAATCATCGGAGTTGATGGGCACATCACCTGAGGTGGGTGTGGCGGGTGATGGACCGCGCTCACTGCAGAGTACCTCCGTTCCCATAACCTGAAATCAGACAGTTTTCTCGTACATAGAGCTGCGACCTCATAATGCTACAGCCTGTGTTTACAGAAAGCCTCACCTGGTCCACCTGTGCATAGGCTTTGCTGTAGATTTGATCATTTCTGTCAAAGGCGGAATTTTTCAGTGTCCGCAGAAAAGGTCTCTTCTGAAATGAAGACATGAAGCGCTCACTGTCTGGATTCTGATCATAAACTGGATTGTAAGAATTTTTATCATGCTTTCATTTATTGTGTCTGGACGCATCTGCTGCAGTCAGAGGCTTTCTGTAACTGACCTCGGTGGGACACGGAATTGTCAGGTCCTTGACCTCAGCAGAACCCTTCGCTGGTTGAAGCTGTGAGGGGGTGAAGAACTGTGATTGGTGAGAGGTTCAGTTGAGAATGAGGCCAGCAGTCATTTCAACCAATGTTCACACAGTAAAGGACCAAGAGGTAGAAAGTCACTGCAAAGATAAAACCTCAAGTTCATCTTTACGTCTCTTATCTAATCACACCCAGGAGGGATATTGTCGCTCAATCTTCAGGTCTGATCTCTACTCACTTTACAATGAAGTCTCATCCTTTATGGACAGAATGGTGAAATTCTCAGTGCAGACATTCTATTAAAGGCTGTTGACGCCAGGAATGACTAACTCACCATGTTCGCCCACAGCCGAAGGGCAGCTCGATCCACACCTTCCATTGCATCCTCCTAGGTGGACACGAACCGTATGAAACCGCATGACTTTACACTGGCCAATGCTGTCAGTGCAAACGAATGTGTACAACTGAAATAATGTGAGATGCCTGTGTCATTCTCTGTCTTACTGAATCAGATTGGGGCTCCCAGAGAAGAGGGACAGACTGCAGCAGAACACTGAAGTCCTCATTTTCGTTGTGCCACTTTGGGATTTGCACAACAGTGTTTAGAGAATCCTGAAATTTAAGGCAAAGGTGTAACTAGTTAGTGTGTACCAAATCACGACTCAAACCAAAACTATTTCAGATATTAGGCATTGTGTATACACATCACCTGCAGCAGCTGGATGACTCCTGCCTCATGCAGACGGTTTCGGCTCCCATTATTCGTACACGCACATCCGCTATGAGTAACAATATAGGTAGGTCAGACGAATCCAACGTACACATATAAACATGTTCACTGCTGTGCTGCCGGCTTTCCTTTTATGGAGAAAACACTCACTTATCATGCTGACGCTCAGTGCTCCAGACAACAACGTGAACCAGAAGTTGATGCAGCTGAAATAGCACAAAAACCACATTGCATTTTTGTGCCATTTTGTTTTGACAACTGCGTATTTTCCAATCTCACAACAAATACCTTGTTGTGGAGTATTTCCAGAGCTGCCTCCACCTCCTGTATGATGGCTTGAACAACTGCAACAGCCTCCTACACAAAGAGAAACAGTTATTCAAAGGGCACTCGCACAATGGATGGAATGTCAGATGTTCTTTTTTTTCGTTTCTGACAAACGTTGACTGGTCTTACATGTTGCGAACATGCACAAAGAGAATCTGTAGGTACAAATAGCAACACAAACTTCCAGTCTGTGACCTGCAAAGACAAAGAAAAAACAATCTGCACCTCATAAAAAGAAGGCGTGAGCTGTGGCCAAAACAATTATCTTACTCGAAGGAGACCTTGCAACAAGTTGTTTATTTCAAGTTGTAAATATCAAATGGATGTATCCTATTCTCACTAAGTTTCCATGGTTGATGAGCCCTTAAAATGGATTGACTCCAGTAGAGCTTGTTGAAAAACCATCATGGTTGTTGTACATATTGAGGCTCTTTAATTTAATTTGATTTACGGTAATTTAATGGCTGAAAAAACAAAGTATGATGATATTAGAGAGGAATGGTAACCACAGTGTACCTGATGATGTGAAAGGGACAGTGAGAGCTGTTCAGCATCCTCTTTCACATTCCTGCCACACACACACACACACACACACACACACACACACACACACACACAGATGTAATATACTTTCAGCAATCTGCCTGTCCACATGTTTGTTGTCTGTTTGTGTGTGTGTGTGTTTGTCGTTACCTTGGCTGCATGAGGCTCTGATCTACATCCTGAGCGATCACGTCAGGATTGAATATGGACAGCAGCTCTATGAAGGTTGGAAAGATGAAAAAGCATCTGGCTTAAAAGCATCTTGTAATACAATTAGATGTCAGATAGTGGATGCTAAACTGCAATAAACAGGGAGATTGTGGAAATGAAGATGAGGTGGTTTCATGTTGCCAGTACTCAAGTGTACAAGCAGAGGTCAATGGCCTGAGTTTATGGCCTCCTGTCTTACCGTTTGAGATAAACATGTATCTACCACAGCGCTCCTTTGTAAGGAATTTCTTTTTACACAGTGCACCCCATACTTTGACTTTCTGCAACATGATGGTCATGGCTATGACCTCTGCCTCAACTAAAAACAAAGTTCAGCACATTTTTTCACAGAGACCCCGACCGAATCACTAATCACAATTAGGGCACTCCCAAAACAGGTAAAATACAATCAATACTGAAGACTTCATCAATGCTTAGCATGTCTGAATATGTGAAATCAAGAGAAAGTAATATACAGGTATAGTAAAATGGCAATTTGTTTTATAATATGTGTTTTACTGTCTAATCTAATCGTTGCTTTTTCAAGCTATGACAAACAAACTCACCAGTCACTCTCTTGATCACTCTGACTGCTTCAGCTCTGATGGTCACACACAGAAAAGCACATATTGTCAGCGACAGTGAAGGTTAGGAAAACACATGAGCTCATCATGAAACAACACCACAACCAGATTGTCAGCACGTTCTTATCTGGATGCTCTACCTGTGTGTCTGCCTTAATCCCAAAGCAAAAACTTTGGCGACATTGGCAGGTCTTAGAGCATGAACTGAAAGAAATAACGCATCTTAATTAATTCGGGAAAACAGTTACTGTAGTTACAGACTTATTGAGTGAAAAGTTAGTGCATTAAAACCCACCTGATGAGGACTGAGGTGATGGAGTAGGTGGGGAGCAGAGAAATGACATGTACTCCTCTGCCTGGGATAGAGAAGGAAGCTGTTACTCTTGCACTCGCTAACATGGAGATAATTGACTATTCACATTGTGTATTATGAAATGTAGAGGACACAGCACTGTACCGTGTCCTCAGCTGCCATTTGTGCATCAGTGCCGGCGGTATCTGAAGACAAGAGGCGAGCAGACCTAATTCAGTTAGGAACAAACACGGTCCCTCTTTCTCTCGCTTTCTCTCTTCTCTCGAGATTGTCATTTTTTGACATTACCTGTATGCTGCAAGCAGGCGACCAGCAGAGCCACCAGAGTCAGGAGTCCACTCTTCGCCATGATGGTTGGGGCAATACACAGCACCTGCCTCATTCAGGGCCCTCTCTTGTCCCTCCTCCTCCTCCTCGCCTCTCCAGCCAGCGCAGAAGAATGAGTGACTTTCACTGGTTGTAAATGTATACCTGCGAAAGGTGTGGAAAAAAAGTCAGGAGCTCCCAGAGGGCAAAGTTTTAGAAAGGCACACAGGAGAGGAAAGCTATTCATCACCACTGTTTCATTCTCAATCTCCTCCCCTTTATCTCTCTGTCTGCTGAGCAATCCACAAAATTATTCATGGCCCCTGCCACTGGCCCACACTGCTCCCTGGCATTTTTCAGGCAAATGGCAAAACGCTTTGTCCAATATCCAATAGATCAAACAAGATCAGATACACAATGTCACTTTCGTAAAATGTAAAAACGCTGTTACAACCTTTGTTTGAAGCTTCCAAATACAGATTTTTAATCAGTCTGATTCACATGACAGAGCGGAAAGGGAACACACGTAACCAGGAAAGGCTTTGTAGACACAATGATGATAAGATATTTGTCCCCCAGGGAAACGCATACATTTTCTTTCTGATTTACTCTGTGCCCATGAAATAAAACTCACTTGAGTGTAATAGTTCAAACAAATGGATAGCACAGTCATATCTGTCAACGATACCTCACAGCCATCCAACCATCATTGTGTTTATGGCTGTAAGTGAGCATCATTTATGTTGTAGCGTTGACATTTTTGAAAGCATGAGGTTGATACACTTTTCCAGCTATGGAATGATAGGAAATGTTTAAACCTCATTCTGATAATTATCTTGGGTTTCAAAATTCTATCTTTAAAAAATCTTTATTGCAATGACTGGTTTTGGAGATGAGATTGTGATTAGATTGTTAAACACTATATGAAACTGACTTGAGATAAGTTGACCCTTGGAGCTTTGGGGGAGAATCATACAGCAGATCTTTATGGGTGATTTAAGTACCAGTGGGATTGTCAACTGCGTCAGATGAAGGTGTGTTGAGAACTTCGTCTCACTCACACACTTTCATCTTACTTTGTCCATGTTGAGCTGTTGTCCGAGGCAGGTAATGGTAATTGGCACAAGTGACCAATGCAAAGCACCGAAACACATGTACCCTCTCTGAAAATTACAATCTCAGCTTGCTTATTGTGTCATAAGTTAATGCTGATTGCATTTGTGTCCGACATTGTCTTACTGCTTGATATTACGTAATCTACCTGAAGTGCGATCCTAAGATTAGAGATAAAGATTAGATTTTTTTTTTACGTCAATTATGCGCAGTGTGGCAGTTTATCATATCATATCATATTATAATTGAAATTTGTTCCGCATTCAACTCGACAACCAATTGTGTTTGTCAAAAAGGCAATCAAACAAAGAGTACAGAAGCAAACTACAATCGTCGTGATTTCAGACGGCGGGGGATACACTCTAAGTCTGCACAGCACAAGGAAATGTTGGGAATTAACTTCACCTCTGCTGGTACCTACTGGAGAAATGGGTCACTGCAGCTGGGTAGCTACGTCATGACCGGATGTTGATAGTAGCAGAGTACAGAAACAGTACGGGAACAGCTGAAGAAGAACAACAAAGCCACGACGACGACACAGTGACCCAAACAAATGCTCGTCTAAATAACAACGATTTTTGGTGACATCCATCCCACTGGGAACCTGCAGCGTCGATAAACAAGATTCACGACGGTAGGAAGCTAAACGGTTCGAACGCACACGGTGAATGCGTTGTTTTGTTACCGTCTCTCCAAGACGGTCATTAGCGCTGTTAGCTTGACGGCTAACGTTAGCCTGTTGAGGCGATGAGCACAAAAAGAAACAATTAAAAGCAATTACAAATTAAATTGTATCACACCCGATATAGACAAGGACCATCTTTAATGAAAGGCGATGTCGTCGTTTTTATTAGCAATTGCATATTCTGTGTAAATACCCGCGTCCTAACTCGGTCGATGAGCCCGACAATAGTTCCCAGTTGGTGCACAATTTAGGACGGCAAAGAATTTGGAATTACATCAACTTAATTTCCATCGTCTTTGAAAGCACGGAACTAATGAAAAAATCTATTAGATGGACGTAAGGAATACACATTGTGGTGGAGGGATCTTTATCCTTGAACCTCCTCTTTATCACTCTTTTCCATGATAACTCACATAGCACGGCCATTTATTGTGTTGCTACCTTAGGCCTCTGTCTGCGTGCCATGAAATCGTGGCCCCTGTTTTGAGATGGAAATTGTAAGATGGTTCATGTGTCTTCAACACTCATTTCTAGGTCAGCTATTCCCAGTAAGGATCATCTTGAAGGATGGGACGCATCTTCTTAGATCACATTGGTGGAACACGCCTCTTCTCCTGCGCCAATTGCGACACCATTCTTACAAATCGGTCCGAGCTGATCTCCACACGCTTCACAGGAGCTACAGGCAGGGCCTTCCTCTTTCACAAGGTATTGAGAGTCATCATTCCTATTTGAATTCCTATAGATCGATTACATGTGTGTGGTTATGTCTCAAATCATATGAAAATTTCTGAACCCTTAGATTTGCCGGTACGGTTGTCATATCCCTGTGTCTTCCCCCCCTCAGGTGGTGAACCTCCAGTACAGTGAGGTGCAGGACAGAGTGATGCTCACGGGCAGACACATGGTGCGGGATGTCAGCTGCAAGAACTGCAACAGCAAGCTGGGCTGGATCTACGAGTTTGCCACTGAGGATAGCCAGCGGTACAAGGAGGGCCGTGTCATCCTGGAGAGGGCGCTGGTGAGGGAGAGTGAGGGCTTCGAGGAGCATGTCCCGTCAGACAACTCATGAGGCCAAGCTCAACTTCGATTAACTCGTGCGGCCGTGTCTGACTTCCGTGCCCCCTACCACGCCCTCCCCTCAGCCCATTCCCCCACTCCCCCTCACCTTTGCGCTGCACACTGCCATCTGCAGACTTATGCGTCAGTGAAAGTTTAGCTTTACCCCCATCCTACCCTTCCCACCGCCACTCCACCTCTGTCAATTCCCCCACTAGTCTCTCACCTTTGACCTTCGCAGAGTAAAAGATCGAATGTCTGGATATGTTTTTAATGACTAGGCTTGGCAAAAAATACTTTGTGTAAGAAGCCAACACAAGAGTCCCTGCCTAGATAAAACAGCAGGGAGATGTGGCGCCTATGTTTAACTTGTCAATTCGCTCTCAGACATCATTTTCAATGCCTCTGCATATGGCATGCACCCGGGCTTTTCGAAGAAAATGCAGAGAAAGAGACAGGACAACACAACAGCAGTTGCACAAAGAATGCATTCTCCAATTTCTCATGTAGATACCTGCTGAAGTACTTCAATTAAGTATCCAGCTATGAGCAACACAGATCCATCAGTGCATACGTTTTCCTACACTCGCTGCTTTCCTGGGGCTTGTGTGTCCGTGATGTGCTCTTCGTCCAAATGTGAGGCTTTGACATGAGTGAGCGGTGGAGGCGATCCGCATTATTCTTACTTCTACTGTATATCATTTACCTTTTCATATTCTGTAGTGTGAAGAATGTAATATTGTTTGAAATGTACATTTTCATCCAAATGATACAGTATCGAATGCACAGAGTGATGTCATTTTTTAGCATATATTGTTCTGTTGTTTTATGATGCTTTTGATTTTATTTACATGCAGCTCCCAATGTGAATACGTTTTGCTGGATTGGTGTGTTTGAAGTGTGCACAAAGTGGCTTAAGTATCCCATTGCTCTGGTTTGTGGAGCTGATGCCCTTTACAAAAGGTGTGATCCCCAATTGCCGTTGCTACCACCACTCCCATCGTGTGATGGGTGTCTGTGCCTACGTGTGTTTGTGCGCTCAGTGTGAGGAGCAACATGTCAACTTGTTGTGCAATTTGTGCCGTTGAGCATGCGGAGGGGAAAGAGAAAGGCATTCAGGCTGACACTGGCAGGAATTTCCTGCCTGCCTGTTGGCTTTAGGCGATGATGAGGAGAGAAGGAGCCACCTGTGACGTCTAAAAAGAACTCGCAAGAATTTGCTCTCGTGATGTCAAACTTTTGAAGTGTATTATTACTTTTGGAAATGGCTGAAAGCAAGACATTCAATTATATTTTTGTGTGATAATTTTGGTTTTTGTCCAGGTAGGCCTCAGCAGAATGGCCATCTTTGCTATTGAGGCTTTGGCTGACAACTCGATGCCGCCAGACAGGTAAAAAGGAGATATAGATGAACCCACATCCCTCCAATACAAAGTTTTCTCAGACATTTGCGTCGATGCCGTGTGGGAAATGAAATATTCTTTTTAGTGTATTGTTATGCTTGTTTACTTCCATTACTAATCATTTTGTTGACGTTACATTTATCTTTACGAATGTGTTTGGTTTAAAAACAGGCTGTGGCAGGATATTCTGTTGTGGTTTCTGAATAAATGGTCCTGCAGGGTGCGAATCGGCGTGCCGTTCGTGCTGTATTTACCGTAGCCATGTGCACATCGCCTCATTTCAGACGCAGAGGAATTAAGCGTCAGACCTCTAGGTGGCAGCAGAATATTAATAAGGGAGTAAGTCTGTGAAACAGATTTTCAAAGGAGAATCGTGAGTATCGCAGAGAGGGGAGGAGAGGGACTTCTTCTCTCTGCATCCTAAAATTACACCCGAGATTGCAGTCAGGTGAATCAAACAGGAGTTAATATAATTGGAGTGATGCCAAACAGGATAATAGTATTTTACTTGTAGAAGTATAAGTGGACTCTTCCATACCATCCTAAATCTTATCTTTCCTCCGTACTCAGTCATACCTCAAATCAGTGGTGATGAGTAGATTTGATTACTTTGGGAGTATAAATAGACAGTGACGAGTACACTCCTAATCCACCCACTGATACTGCCATACAGGCCGGTAGTTATTTATAGCTCTGATCCTGTTGGAGGGCTCATTGTCGGTGGGCTTAAGTGTCTGTGTCATTCTGGTGGAGTTGGCTGCAGTACATCATTAAGCACGCCGGGCTAAACATAGCTGACGTAAAAAGCATGGCTCCGAATGCAAGAAACCATTATCATTTTTATTTGGTAGTTTGTATGTTTCCCTATTTTTCGATTTCTTGTGGTGTATTTTCACAACAATCTCATCGAAAGCCCCAACATGTCCCAGTCATCATACCCCAAGACTAAAATGTGCCTCAGGAGATGCAGAGATAAATTTGCCCTGCTTTATAATTCATGTTTAGGCTTAGGCTTTGTCCTTGCGCAACGCAAGGATTGCCTACTGTCTTCATTGTAAGAGCCATCTGGCCAGATAAGAGTAATTAGACTGCCTCAGCAATCCCATTAGTTTGTATGCAACTGGATACCCGGGTCACAAATGACATTTCTTTTCCAATAACCATGACCCCTTTGAAGATTTGTAAGTAAGGTCATCATTAAGGAACAAGCTTAAGATGTGGGAGGATGCTCTTTCGTTGTGCCTCAAACTAGATTGTGGTGCTGCTGTGCATCATCAATCCCCCGTGCCCCCACTGTGCGCTCTGTTAGTGCAAATCTGAATGTGGATTCGGATCCAGAGGATGTGAGGAGACAAAAAAAAGCACTGGCAGTGTAATTGCGTGCTTTATTGGCCCCATGATTCATCATCCCCAAACAGCTATTTTAGTTTATCCACGCTTTGTCTGTCTTTAATTTCTCGAGATGTCAGCATCACGCCTCCACTCATCCCCTCCAGAGCCCAAATATATGTAATATAGAAATAAACTCCCATTCCACCTCTTTCTTTCTCTCTCACACACACACACGGGAGTGACATCATGCCGTCAGCAGGAGAAAATAGCATGCTTTCCATTGACATCACTCCACATCCTGTTGCTGGGAGACAGGGGAGTCAACATTAGTTACTATGGTGACTGCACTTCACCTTCAAATCTCCTGACCTTTTTGGTTGTCGGCGGTAGACTGGAATATGTGTGTATGTGTGGCGTCTGGGCAAAACAGACATGCTGGTGTTGTGTAATATGTGTGCACAATGTGTTGACTCATTCGGTGTAGAGTAGTGATAAGACAACACACAAAAAGCAATCTAATCGTGCAGAATTTCTACATATAAAACATCTCTGTTGTAAAAATGTCTTTTGGTTGAACATTGCTGGATGATGCAACTCAATGGTGACACAACAGGAGTTTGGGTCCATATATCACTATTTAAAGTCATGAGAAAATAACCAAAACATGCCAATGCCATTTAAATATTGTACATTTATTTGGGAATATGTTTGCCACATAACATTTTTCAATGCATTGTACCTGAGGTCAGCGAATGAGGAGGTCCAGCAAAGGATATACAAAAATAAAAAGAAAAAAAAAACTGCATGAGGTCTCAATAACAGCAAAGACTGTGATTTGGTGAACTATTTACAAGCAGTCAAGAAAACTGTTCACATGGTCGTTCACAGTGTAAGAAAACGGCCTTTAACTTTGTAGCCGTGGATTCATGAGAAAAGACATTTTGTCGATTTTCCCTTTTGTGTGGCCAAGATGAAATCATCTTTCAAAAAAGAGGAGCTTCATGGGTGAAATAACCCACTAAAAGATATACAACGCTGCAAATTGTTTGGCGACAGACACGTGGCTGGAATAAAGCGGGATACAACTATTCTGAGCATTGGCAAGACAGGTCTGCAGACAGGTCAGCTGCTCCGATCTTCGGAAATCTCATTTCTGCCCCTTTTTGGGCACAACTGGAGAAACTCTCACAGCTGTCTTCTGCTAATTGAGCTGAGCTCACACACCAGGGGCTGTTTCCTGCTGAGGGACACTGGGACAGGAGGGTCTTATGGGGATTTTTTGGATTAGGTAGTGTTCTGAAGGCCAGTTTTCCACTCCAAGTCTGGGTCTGTGCACCACCCCGACACCCTGGGGGGTGGCTGCGAGGTGGGGGTGTATAATGTTGTACCAACAGGGCGTTCCTCCGCCCTCGCTCCGTTTGCCTCTACAAGGCATCCCTTCACTCCCAGAGAGGACAGGCAGCTCATCTGCTCATGGTTAGATGGCTGATCTGAGTCAGACCTTTGCTCCTAGCGGGTTGATGATTAAATGTTGCCTTTGTAGCTGCGAGTTATGTCATCAGCAGAAGGTGAAACAGTCCTTTTTGTTACAAAGGAAAATCTTCCCTCTCGCTTGTTTTTACATCACAGCTCACCTTTGGCTTTTATGTGCTTGAGCAACCGAGAACAATAAAAATTCGGTTTCCAAGTTAAATAGCAATTATCATCACAGGTCATCTCTATGGTATGGTAAACTCTATAGTAAACTGAACTGTAAGCGGATGATGGTCACATATGTAACACAGATGTGTTTGGTGATTATGGCATACATTTTCTACATTTACAACAAAGAGCCACAATTTGGCTAGTCTGTCTACTTTGGCTACCTAAAGCACCAGGATGACTTCAGTATTTAGAAAGTCTTGTGCTCAGATGCACAGTCATGTGTGTATGGCTCCTTTCCATTCTTTAAGACATTGATTAGAAAATACATGGGGTTACGACCCATGACAGATAGCACATGATTTACAGACTACAGGAGTTGTCACTGGTTTGGGGTAAAACAAAACAAAAAAACCCAACCTTAAACATAATGGGTCATGTAAGACATGGACTCATAAAGAGAACATGTAACAGCTAGTGCGTACAAACAGCAGAAAATGACATTGATTGCCTGGCACCTAATGCTTGACAAATTCCTTGTACTCAGCATACAGACTCACGACATTCCTTTTTTCTTCAGCAGTATCTTCTCTTTAAGCTTCTCCATCGGAGAGGACAGCCTCCTCTCTCTCTCGAGATTCCATGCATTTCTTCTTGTGGTGCTTATCTTACTACCTGACGAAGGCGTAGGGGCGTCGGTCTCCTGGATGGAATCCACCACCCGAGTCGACTGGCATCGCACTGTGTGCTGGACGTGAGGGTTTGGGACCTTAACCCAGCTGACACCATCAATGTCATTCCATCTTCACTTTGTCTTCCTGTCCAGCTCCTTGTCCTTTGGCGTCGAGCTTTCAAACGTGGACTTCCAAAATCGATGGCAGGCCAGCTCCAATAGCTCAAACCCTCCGACCAGCTTCTGCTGGCCCATAAACACCACCACCATCACCAGGAAGTAGAGTCTAAATGGAAGCCACAGCCACAGACCGGTGAAGCAAAAAGCGATGAAGCTACTCCAGTATAGCAGCGAGGCCGCTTTGATCAGAGCCACGCGCAGCTCTGTCTTACAGGGCGGCACGAGTGACACACCTTCCCTGTCGAAGGCGCGGGGGAGGCTGGAGTAAAAGTCCCGGAGACGGGCCTCTTTCTCCACCCAACGCTCTCTGCACCAGTCCTCCAGGGCAGCTGGGCAAGTTGGCAATGAAGTTACGGGATAGCGGCGTACGTGGAAGTGGATCTCGCGGGGAAAATGCCCCAGTATGAGGTGGCGTTCTGTCTGCGGGATGTTCTTGGGGTAGGCCACTGTGATGTCATGGACGGCATCCAGGTTGCTTCCTGGGGAATAACATTACAAAGAGCAAAAACATCTTCAAGTCATTGCCTAAAAATCATTGGGGGAGTACGTTTGTTTTTTGGGCTTCACGAAGGTGAAAGAAGAGCAACACGCGGCATACATTCATGTTGTTCATAATCATGCATAACCAAACACTGAAAACTGAGCGAGTGTGCAAACACCCGGGCTGCAGTGACATTTCCGGCGTCGTATCCCTTTCCCACCTCTATGCTTTTAATTGGGCCTGCCACACACACATGGACCTCAAGTTATTCAGGGACTACTTTCCATTGTTATTCCTTGTTTGGCTATGAGACTACCTGCGGCTCTACACCGTCAGCACTTGCTGGTGGTGCCCTTGCAGCTCACAACGTACACTGAATGACATATCATGTGGACAGGATGTCACCTGCCAGTGGCTGCTCCCGTACAGCTCAGCTTTGCGGCGGTAAAAATAGAGCAGAGAGGAGCGAGGCAGAAAGAGACAAAGACAATATGCACAGCGTGTCAGTCAGCAGCATGGGGACGAGGTGGCAGGGAACCGGATAAGTCTGGTGACATCACATCGATCCAGAACACCTGCTTGGGAGAGTTAGTGCCACGCTCAGCATCCCGGACGGGCAGCGGGGGAGGAGATTGCAGAGCCAGAGGTGGTATTTACAAACTCTGGAGGCGTGCCAGCATTAGCTCAAGGGAAAAAACAAGAGTCTCAGCATTGCTGTAATGGCTGTCAGCAGGATGAGGCACAGGTCGGAGACGCTAGATGCGATCTCGCCCCGCTGATGTCATTAGTGTGGAACCTCACTCCAAAAAACGTGGTCATGATGACAGGGTGTAATTGTCTGAGGGTTGACTGCTGATCAAACATGTCAATGGTAATAGCAGGCTTTGCGTGGTTTTTATTTTCTGTATGACTAAATCATAATAATCATTAAGAGTGACTCACAACAGGCAATTTTGGGCTATTGGACTGCCCGCAACATTATCACATTTCAGTTTGATAATTAGAGCAGATGGACATCTGACCTTTCCGCAGTGTATCCACGATGAAGGTGAATCCAGTCGTGCGCGGATGAAGCACATACTCAAATTTTGGCAGATTTTTCTCTACGGCAAACGTGTCACTTCTTGCTCTTGTAGTTTCTGCAGAAAAGCACAAAAACGACACAAAATTAAATGCATGTTTTTTCTTTAAGTTAATTCATTTCATTATTGATGGGACTTATTTCTAGCAAAGACACTTGGTAGCACACTAAGACCCTGACAGGACCAAAAAAATAAGTGAGGGGATACATGGTATGATTATTCATGAAATACATACCCCACTGACAAACACAACATTTCTAACAGTCACAAGTGGACATAACAACAAGGACGACTGTGTTTGTTAACAAATCATTCCTCAGGAACACGTTATGAGTTATTACTAAATTTACGTAACAACAAAGTCCTTCAGGTGGACTTGGTGGACACATGGACTTTGACCAGCATCAGATGTCTATTCAACCAAGACGGACATGAGCCTTGACCTGTCATTCTCACACAGAACATAACTCAATCAGATCAGCCTCCATTCCAGAGGAGTTCTAAGGTGCCATCTGCTAAATACTCTGGAGGAGTTATAGATGTCCATCCCTTGTGTAAGTGTGTCTGACAGGGACACAGATAGATAGCTATAGCATAGGACGTCAGAGTGTGTGCTAGTTTCTTCTGACAAATTAAGAATAGCAGAGAAGTACTAGAAAGAATAGTGCAGCATATTACACAACACCAGCCATTTAAGCCCAAGAGCTGCTGGGCAACAAATTGCAACATCGCTCAAGCTTCATGACACCATGAAATGTGAGGAAATGCTGAGCTTTCCCTGCTAAAGACCACCTAGAGCAGATGCAGATGACTGCATGGTGCAGATGACTTAATGTGTGCATTAAGGGATTTGGTTGTGCCTTACTGCTGTGAGGTTGGGTTGTACGTGAGCATTAATGGAAAGGCATAAAACAGGTGTAGCACATGCATAGTGTTGGAAAGAGGGTGGGAAAGGGCCACACCACAGTCTGAGAACAAAGTATCCGATGAATGTCCAATGTCTCCCGAGCCAGACTCGAGTGTTAATTCTTCACTTCTCACCGGTGAGGTCAGTGCCCTCGGGGAACAGTAGCAGCTGCAGCGGCTCACTGATGTCACAGAAGTAGTTCAGCATGTTTTCCAAGTGTTTCTTGTCTTGCTCCCAGCGGCGATGAATGAAGACAAAGCAGGCTACTTGCATCGCCCAGCCTGAAAGGTAAAAACAAAATCTTCAGATGTGCAGCGGATTACTGGTCACAATCGAGCGATTCTGTGAGTCTTTCCAGGGGCAGAGGCAGTTTGTATAACTGTGTGAGTACGGAGCCTCTGTAACAAATTACTGTACGTCTGGAGACCAGAGTGCATTTCGCTGGGGGAAAAAGCATCACATTCTTTATCTCGCTGTCTCATTCCACTACTCTGGAAATGAATAACACTGCTCTTTTTTCTTCAGATACCGGAGCCTTTACATGAAAGATTACTAAACGCTGATCTATAGACTATGACGTACTTGGTGATGCTGTTTTCATCAGTCCTCTTATGGAACTGCAGTGTGCAGAGGTGTGCGTGTAGCGAAAAAAAATAGTCCTGTGTGTACCCACCAAATCCAGGCACCGCCTTGAGGCTAGCTTTGAGGCAAATCTTCTCCAGCCGAAGGTAGCTATACCTGAGCAGGCAACACCACAGGAACATCCAGTCCAAGCGGGTGCGGTGGTTCATGATGATAACGCTGCGCTCCCCCGGTTTGAAGCCGTCACCGGTTATCACCACCTTCACACCAAAGACCAGCTCCAGTAGTGACTGAGGGGGGAGAGAGAGTGGCGCAAATAAGAGAGAAAACAGAGTGGTGAATTGGGTTCTGGCATGCATGTGACCCAATTAAGAGTTACGCTGCTGAATACAGACCACGGGAAGAGTGAGCCAAGTGGCTACTACGCGATCGGTGATCCAGCGGTACCAGGCAGGAGACAGCAGCATGAGAGGTAAAATAGGACCCAGCATGAAGATGCTTCCAAAGAAACTACCCAAAAACAAGGTCAAGACAAAGTACAGGCCCCGCACCGACACAGCCATGTCTGTGGAGAGATAATGACAAGGAGGAATAGTCAAATAGGAAATCCAAAACTGAAGTCAAAATTAAGTCTTTTCTGGAGTGAGTTTTTCGCTCCGAGACACAGGTGGTGATGATCCATTTGAGGTGCCACAAATGGATCTGTTGTCTTTCAAATCGATACCACGCGTGGTGCTCTGTTTTACTTCCGAAAGATTTTCCCCAACAACAGTGGAAAATCCAACGTTGACATTCCCAGAGTGGAATGTAAATAGGGGAACCTTTCTGACTGCCGTTGACAAATTGTGGATGAATCCACACTTCAAAGAGCGAGGCATCTGAGCCATTTACTTAAAATGACGTAGTGCGTTTCAGTTAAGCAATGAAGATCATGGAAATTTAAATGTGCTTCCATCAAACGGTTACCTCATTTACCTGTAATTGGATATGTCAACCATGGCTGTCTGCAAAACACCTTTTCTAAAATAGCTCCAAGATAGCCAGACACAAACACCCACGTTCTTTTGCTTTGGGTGTCTTTGCTTTTGCATTAGGATGAGATGGGACAATACACAACAGAGAAGGAAATATAACAAACTACATGCATGAACAAAGAACATGCTTTTGCTGACTAAAATCAGTTGAGGATATGTTTAACACTTTTTGACGACCTCTGAGCAGACACACCGAATAAAATTTGGGTAAGCCTGGAAACCATGTGATTATTAGCACGTCCGTGGGGGTTTGACTTAACAGGCAACCCTGAGTAGGGTCGTGATTAAGCTGTGGTCCTGCTGACAAAGAGACTCAGGCGTCATCGCCCTCGGGACCCATTCACCCACAGGGTGTTTCCTTCCTTTGTGCAGTCATGCTTGCCACACCCATCCAGTTATTTTTACTTAACTATTATGATTTCATCTCTGAACTCTGGGGCTACCTATCCCCTATGGGTGGCCCTTCCAGCATCCTTGTCTCGTTGGCAACTTTTGCAACTACAGCAGCATGACGCAGCAGGCAAAGTGGCTGAAGGTGCACTTAAAAAAAAAGTGCAACTGTGTTTGTGTGCACGATTACCACTAGCAATAAGGGTTTAAGGGTTGGTGGTTTTAACAACGGAAAATGTGAGGCACAAGTGGTGAGGAGCAAGCTGGCTCAGCAAACCCACCACAATTAGGCTGTGTCCCCACGCAAAACACCACTCACACCCTTGGGTGACTGCTGGGGCAATCAGATAGGTCTATTCATGTCAAGCTAGCAGCGATGCAGCAGCAGGAGGCTGGGATGTGAGAAGAGCTGAGAACTAAGCAGCGTTAACATGTTTTTCCTCCCGGTGGTGAGGACGCCGGGGACGCTGGTGTATTTATACAACACATCCACGGAAACACTGTTTCCATTCTCTTGGGCGAGTACCACTTGTCAGTTTGATTTAGTCGCACCCATTTGGGGCCACTTTAACATTTGTTTAATCGCCATAGTAATGAGCCCAAAAGCACTTCCCCACAACACTGACCACATGTCTTGTGCTCATACCCCACGACTGACATTTTTTGGCAATCATTCTGCATTCCTTTTTGAAAACCAGGGCTAGACATCCCAGCAGAGCAGGGCTCAGCTAACAGGTCAGATATGTCTTGGCTGAGAACTCGGGTTAAGACACATGTGTGTGCAGGAGTGTGGTGGAAGGACAAGGATCTGAGGTAATGCTGCAATTCAAAAAAAGCTGCTGTTGCACCTGATCACATTATTCTTTCCCTTCTCTTAAAGCCCTCACAAGCTTCACATATTGCCCAATTGAGGAAACTAAACACTAAATCTGGCTGTGGATCCTAGTTAAGTCTTACTCGTACACTACAGCAGTTAAAAGATGCTTAACAAATGACTTGACCACATGAACACTTACACACAACAAGTTCACCTTGAAATGAGTTTGTATTGTCGCAAATTCCACCGATCATTTCTTTGAATTCTTTTAATTGTCAAAAAACATCAACAAAAAAAAAAAAAAACAAAAAAACATTCATTTTTGGGAAACATCACACATAATACAACCCTTTATTCCAAGGACATGTCTATTGATTGTAAGAATGACGTGAGAAGGTACTTTGGGCATTTGAGCAAATTCATATCAAATTCATAACGGCAAAGCAGATACAAACTGGAAACAGCAGGCATGACTGCAAGCAAGGCAGATGCACGTCGTCATAAGAGATAGATTCAAATAAAGGAGATGACATATTAAGGTAAATAGATTGTCAGTAAAAAAAAACAAACAGGAAAATATTCTTATTAGACATGAATTTATCAAAAGTATAAGTATTCTACAAAAAAGTATCAAATGCTAGAAATAAAAAAGATATTCTATAACACTAGCAGATGATATGGGTTTGTATCTTCTTGCCTTGGTTGCTCATATTGGCCAAAAGTACTACGTGTAAGTACACATAACTGGGGGGTGTTTGCTGGACATGTTCTTTCCACTGGAAGTCCTACTACAATAACACCAGCTGCTCTTTTCGATTACACTAAGCAGCGTTGGAGTCACGATGACTCGAAATGCGTAGTTGGACAAGTTGAATCACAGTGTATTAATCGGAGGTTTCAATACAACGGCATTTACTCATTCAAGTCGCTTTCGACAATCTAGGAGTGTGTCTATAGAGATGTTAGACTTTTACCCTATTAAACGCTGCTTAGTTAACGATTGACGAGGTGGTTGGTCCCAGGTGAGACGCAAACCCCGACATCTAAGTAAACAAGTGATGCAGAGCATGTGAATGATCACCCAGTCTCAAAGTGACATACTTGTTTTCTACATCTATAGATCGCTACACAAGGATACTGATGAACAAAGCAAGTTGGTGTAAACAGGTCAAATGCCGATGATACCTCAAGCGAACAAATTACGCCCTATGTTAGTTCCTATTAACTACACTAACCTTATGTCAACAAGTAGCCGATTAGGCTAACCAGTGGTGAATGCAATCTCTGCCAGCAGTGTTGGCTAAATCTCGGGTTAAATTAGGTTTCGTTTACGTCGATTTCCAATCGTCGAGTAGCGGGACGCCTAAGATAAATACACGGAACTTAACACTTTGTCAGAAAACACATGAAAAAAAACATACCTTCTTCCGTCGTCTTTCAGTTGACGGCCGTGGGGACCTAGCAGCTAGCAGTTAGCTCCGACTATCCACAGCGCTCGGTTGCGACATAGCCAATTAGCTGACAAGCTAGCAAGCCAAACAGTAACAGCTGATGCTCCACTCTCTGCGGTTACGACAACGGAAAGTATTTCACAACTATTAGTTACGGACCACTACCTTGCTAAACATGAACCCATGTCCTTTTGACTGGCTGTGAATACCTCAACTATAACTATAAAAGTATAACGCCATGCCGCTTTGGCTACATGTGACCCCTCAACTACTAACTCTCACCTGCCGTCATAACCGCACATGACAAGGGGGGGCGCTGTTTGTGCGAGCTATCCTCACAGTTACTCACAACCTGCAGGCGAGGATGGCGTCAGATGTCGTACCGATGGTCTCGACGTCCAAAGTGTCACTGTAAATTTGCTTGCGGCGTTTCTGAATCTAAGGACAAGTTTATACCGGCTTCATTCGACACATAATCAGAGAATTTGCGCTACGTACTCGGTATCCGCTAGTTAACCATTTGTATACTGAGTGAATGTACTGTGCAACAAATACCATACTGAATTTGTATTGTATTTCTACATCCTTCAGTTGGACCAACTACTGAAATACATTAGAATAGAGTGGGTTAAGATAAGAAGTATGACAGAGTAATATGTTGATGTTGGCTGAAGATAAACTCCTTGATGGCATGGGTGTTTGGATGAGTTGCTTTTGCGGTAATCTAAACACCACTGGGCTTGTAGCGAGGCTTTTAAAACATGCAAACACTCTCCAGATAATGGTGAACACATAACTGTCATGCAAAATAGTGAAGTATATAACTCTGACACAAATTACAGCAGCAACGTAGAGATTTATCCAGCTGAGCACAACTAATCCAGATAACAAATCTAAACAGAGTCCTTTTACTCCCCCTTTAAGCACGGCTTGATGTGGACATACATCCAAAGACATCATCAGCTCTGCATGTCAACACATCATTACGTCATGAGTGTAGGTCTTTGACAGTAAGTAAGTTATAGTGCACATTAGTTAAGTATGTGTACAGGTTGAAAATACACTCATAGTTTTAACTACTGCCAGAGAATGCCCAATTATCGAATTTAGCATTCACCAAATGTAATTTCTTCACAGATTGCCTTCACACTCCCCACTGCTGTGTTTGGAGACTCAACGTGAGTTGATGATGTAGCTTATGTTGCAATGTTGTTCCTTAAAATCCCTGTGTTGGTAATATGTCAGAACTCATTCAACTCTTAAGCATGATATTGATGACATACTTTTTGACTGAGTCGTGCAACATAGCCTTTTAAAGTAGTGTAAATCCTAGTATGTGTCATTTGTTTCTTTTACTCACAGTTATGAGCCGTTCTAATGTTACAAATTACCTCAGCATTTAGTGATGTGTGTGTGTGTGTGTGTGCAGATGGCTGAATGTGTTTGAGCACTAGCAAATCTCAAACATGTTCATGTACTCACTTGTGTGCAGGCGTGTGTGGTGGATGAAGTAGGAGCAGCCTGACAGACAGGGGGTAAAAAAAGAGAGAGCACTTAGTCAAACTCAAGACTTTTCCATGAGCTGCTCCCTATGGCATGCACTCTATCTGAGAGACTCAAGGAACTGTATAGTTTTATCAGTATAAACCTCTCGAAGGTCAATGCATCACTTTAGAGTGGAACGGAAAGCTTTCCTTTGAGACAAGCACTCATTGTTTCACTTTGGTGCCCGCTCACCTCCACCAGAAAACTACAACAGTGTGATTAACAGCTCCTCTCTTAAATCATTGTATGAACAAAAAAAATGGCACTGGTACCATCAAGCAAAGGCCTGCTGTCTTATAAGAATCCAAAATGTCATCTGGTAGGTAACTGTTCAGATCTATACAGTCCTATCTGAACCAACTGCAGAGTGCATGGTCTTTGTTCTGGAGAAAAGTAAATAAACATGATAATCTAGATACATAGGCATGTGTTTACATGCCTATGTATGTATAATGTTTGTGTAGTGCTAATCAGACAACCTTTTTCAGGCACTGAACTTTTAATTTGGGGTTTGTCTTCACTCAATTCTATTGATAGCTGTTTGACTAGCCTTTATTGGAAATAAAACCCACTTCGTTTGTTGTTTTAAGACATTCTTGCCTTCAGTGACCTCTTGTACTTTTTGGTAGAGGAGCAGGGGAACTAGAAAGGGGTTGCCGAGGTTCAAACACGACAGACATGGATGATTTAACGAGGCTCCTCTTCCCTCTCAGCCTGCTTCCTCTCTGCGTTGACACATATCTCCCTTTACCTTACACCTACCACGCAGCCCCTCTATTCCTTTCCAGTCCACTTTCTCTCTCCTGGGTTCTGTATGTTTAAGTGTGCTCCTGCTTTAGACTTAATCTCACCCCCATTTTTTTCTTTTTCCACGCGGTCACCAGGCAATGAGGATCAGAGTGGTGGGGCCATAAGCTATCTATTTATATCAACAACAGCCTATGGAGGAGCTGCAGCCTGTGGCTTACCACATTAACGCACAACCTGAATGCACAAGAGTGGACGCCAAGACATGACTATTGATCAAAGCTTTCTAAGCCAGGGGATGAGATGGCAATGTACCGTTACATCACACCATTAAAAAGACAATGAGTCCCAGAGTGTTTAGAGTCATCTGTCCAAAACATGTACCATGTTAGGAGGCCCAGCATTTTCGTGATGTCTTGCGAGGCTTTTCTATCATGCGGAGCGCAGTTTGGCTGCAAATCCAGCGTGCTTGACTTTGATTAATTGTGGAGATGTTGAGGCTTTGTTTTGAATTGCAATCACTACATCATTGTGCTCAGCTCTCTCCTTGCAGCTGCAGGATTTTAAAGCATCAAATACATTTTGGGGAAAAAAATGATGAAAGTCCACATTTCAAACATCCCAACCCTAAGAGTATGGATTTCACGACCCCATCCTAAAGTTTGCTTTTGCATAAGCGTCGGCATTGTTTTGAATGTCAGTTCTCAAAGTACCCTAGTTAAATGTTATACGACCATGATGTCAGCATTTATGCTGCACTTGAGTTTGACCTCACCTTTTCATTTCTTATCTAATACAGCCACCAAGAAACATTCCTGGCCTTCTAACCTGTGATTTACTCAAGTCACAGCGCAGATAACCTGCGAGGTCCCTCCACAACATCAATTTTGCCTTCGCTGACTCCCCCTCCTTCCAATTCCCTGCTTCTTTTTATGCGCTTCTTTGCGTATCTTATTGGAGCTCTTCTCTTGTTGACAGTGCCAGATATGCGTCTATGCATGGTGGGCTGTCTAAAGACAGGTTATAAATAAACGAATCATGTCCTGAGAGCTCTACTTCTTCTCACACTTGAGGAGCCATGGGAAAAGAATCTTTCCGTTATGGCAATCACAATACCACACACGCTTATACATGAAAAAAATTTGAGGCACATCCACAGACCAACACACATGCACCCGCAAAATAAACCTTTGTGGTGTACAGTAATGCTGCAGCGTTCAAATAGCAAGGTTAAAGGAACAGAGGCAGTGTTTATAATGATTCCATTACATAAGCTGTCCTTTGGGAATGCAGAGTATGTTTCTATGGTCAAGTATGGGAAACTTGCTGAGACAACAGGGTGGAATCAAAGTCTGGGAGAGAGAGAGGGAGAGAGAGAAAGACAGAGAGGGAGAGAGAGAGAGAGGGAGAGAGAGAGAGAACAAGTAAACATCAACCAAAATGAAGAATAAGTGAGGAGAGGAGTGGAAAATGTTCATCAGATAAGCATTTCTTTTTCCTGCTGACAGAACATGATTGAGAGAGGTATATTATGGGTGCTTGGAGGGGACTGGTCCAAGTGTGAGTTTATGTGTGCAGGAGTAAGAGAGAAACAGTGTTAATGTGGACTATAGTTGGAAGTCAGAGAGAATTCAAGGGTTGGCAGGTCAGACTCTGCTGACACACTGGGATCAGTGATGGGATTGTTTCCATTGGAAAGAATCCCAAGAATGGGCTAGAAGAGCTATCAGTGACTTCACTCGGCATACTCTGACAACAGTTTTAATACACCGCCAAGCGCACACGCTCTCACACACTTTAAAAAAGTACAGCCTCTCACGCCAACAATGGTGTGTGAGACACACTCCGTCCGTTTTTGTCATTAGGGTCCTCTCAACTTATGGCAGGCAAATGCACTGCTGACACCTCTGTTCACCAGGGGGGAGGAGAGAGAGCAAACCATGCCTCTTCTCATGAACTGTTCTAGTACTCGCTTTGACAGGGACCTTTACTCAAAGGAGCAAAAGTTTTTTTTTTGGTTTTTAAATTAAACCACTGTAAGGATATAGATTGCAAAGGTTTCACAGCGATGAAATGTGACCTCCTACTGTCTAAAAGCAGGAGGTCACACTTAAGGCCTCCTAGTCAGGAAAAGGTGAGACAGTAACAGTTGTTGCAGTTGCAGGTTTCAGAAGAAGCTATGTCACTCTGCAGTATTTTGTGGCATTGTCATTTTATCTAATGATGTCTTGAACGTGACGCACATGCTGCATTTGACCTGGCCATTATAAGTTCTTGACTATTAATAACTTGTTATGCTCCATTTCTTTCCAGGAAGAAGGAAGCAAGTTAGAATGTCACTTCATTGTTCTCTTTCCAGGAAGTGACCACAAGACCCTCATAGCACCACCTTAGTTGATCCGCAGGACCCTTGGCCATCGAGGGTCCTGCTGCACCAACACTGATAGAGTCCTCCCGGTGAGAAGCAATCAAACTCAACCTGTGGGTGACAACTACAAAGCAGCAAATCACCTGCGAAGTTTCCACTGGAACACTGATCAGAAAACTCTCTGTTTATTCTTGTAAATGCTCATGTTCCCCGTTAGTGCTTTTCCATGCACCCACATTTTATTAGTTGGGCACTGTACTGGGGTGAGTGTTTATGAGCAGAGTGACGAGTTACTTCCACAGGCTTTTACCCTCATGCCATCAGCGATATGCTGAAGTCCCCAAAAGCACGATAGGTCACACCAATGTTGAATGGAATCTTTTCATCTATAAAATGTGCCGTTGTTTCAAGTTTGTTTCGGCGTAACTAAGCCATTCCGTGCAAAGCGGCGCAGAGAGAGACGCTGTTGTGACTACGAAGCGGACTTGTGTTTGTGCGGGCTAAGACAGGAAGTCGCACGAGGCTTGTTCTCGCTTCTATATAGAGTATATTTGATGTCTGCATCTGTATTTGTGGGGAGAGATCTTGCATGGTAGACACGCTGAGCAGGAAGTAATACTGCTTATCTCAAAGCACTGCATGTGAAGCGAAGGTGGAAAAATGGGGTTTCTCATAGAGGAGAAATGTACTAAATGTCTTTTGGAAAGTACTCGGAGGAATGCCCCTGTGAGATGCTTTACCCCGCATTGCACAAATAGTAGCTCTGTATGTTTTTGTGCCCCCCTGCCCCTCCAAACAACACAGGCACACAGACAGATAGCAAATTGAAATGTTTATTTACAGCCTCTGTAACTGTCACAGAGAAAGTGGTCTAAATACAAAAAAAGGTGTAAAATGGCGGTGGATCTCCCTGAGCTTCACAAAAACGATGTGGACCTGTAGGCAACAGACAGCAGAGAGATGTTTCTGTACACAGCCCTAATGCCAGTCACATGAGAAATCACAAAGACACAGATTCAGTCATGCAGTCATGTACAACTACCTCAGAGGGAAAACCAATTTTCAAATTCATGTGCACAAAAGTGAAATTTCTACAAATGGATCAACTTTCACAAAAAAAACAGGAGTGGTGGTGTAAGAGGAGGACAAAGGATGGTGTCAGTACATACAAAGGTAAATGACGACAATGTTCAGTGAGGAGCTGTGCACTACCAACAAACACAACTTAACTCGTGAAACAAGAAGAATGTTCCTCGTAAATGACGCAACGGAACTCATGTCTCATGGCAATGGTTCCCAGAGGAACATTTCATGGTGTGATGAATACGCCAACCAAGATTCAAAGCACGGTATTGCTGACAGGACTCGTGACAGAGTTACCCTCAGGTGTCATGGTTTCAATCTCACGGGTGCCATAAAGGAGAACAAAAACTCAAGACGACGGTTTCCTTTTCAGCTCCGGTTTCCACAGCTCATCTCCAAACATTTGACACTACAGCAAATACACACCAGAATACAGCACTACAAGACCTCCAGGGTAAGTGGGATGACGTTGGACACAAGTATTTACACATCCTTCATCGAATCTGTACAGATTTTTTTCTGAAACTGAACATACTGGTATTTCAAAAGTGACATTTGTCATCAATACGAAGTTTTTTTCTTTTCAAGCTTGCCCATGTCATCTAGGCTCTAAATACGATTTATCTGTATTTCAACGGTTGACTCTATGCCAGTGTGAGAATCGGTCCTTCAACACAGGATGGGTTTTTGCATGGGATCAGTGATGAGAATTGCAGAATGTCTGCTTTATTTTCCTTCAACGTCAGCACTTATTGAACAAAAGCAAAGGATTCCAAGTCTTTGCATTCTAAATGCCTGTTATTTGCACAAATAATCCATCCTTACATGTACAAAGAAAAGAAAAGCCCCAAACTCACCTCTTAAAAACGGACAAAGCACAAAACATTCACTTCACTGAACACACAATTCTACAGGACAACATTGGCAACCACAATAATCAACATATCAAACCAGAATTCAAATAAGAGTGTGAACGGTATACTTTGATTCCCATGGGTACCACAACGCCTCTGCGTGAGTGTATTAAGTCTCTGGGGTCATGACACCGGCCATTTTGGACTTAAGAGCTGAGCAATGTGGCTGCTCTGAGTGAGAGACATCCATAGAGCTCTGAGCTGCCACTGTCAAAGAGAACATCCATCATGAGCACATAAACACACGTACACACACACACACACAAACATTGTGAAACAGGGTTAGATGTGTGCACAAGTCTTCCTGTTTGATGTTGGACTAGGTGGGTTTAACGGTCCCAAAGGATGCAATTGTGAGAATCTACGCCCATTGCTTCTCAAGGGGGTGACGCTTTGGTGTCGAAGGACCAGGGACAGCGTCACGAGACACTGGACGTGCATTCGCCAGTTAGTCTATTGGCGTGCAGAGGTGCAACTATAACCAGTGTGATAGGACGGGTCAAATAGGATGAGGGGCAGCAAACCAAGCCTCTAATGCTGAGAACTTTGGGACGGCAGTCCATTTGGGATGCTGCCATTACACTGCAACTCTCCATCCCCCTCCTCTTCTTCCTCTTCTTCTTCATCCTCTTCTTCACTGACCAGAAACTCCTCTGGTGGCCAGCGCAGCTCCCCGCTCTCCACCTCTCCCTCTGTGGGCTCCACCACGATGGATGGAAGACGGTCTTTAAGCTTGCAGCACCGGTCAAAGTCTGAGGGGTCAGGGAAGATCTGGGAGAAACAATATACTAGAAATTAATGTTGAGCACAGGACAAAAAAACATCTGGGAAGGTTAATACAGGGCAATCTGCACTCTGTGTAATCTGAGAGGAAGATTTGTGGGGATAATTGCAATCGGCAGGAGTGTGTGTGGCTCAGATACCCAAGAATTTTGTCGTGCAGAGGCGATGCAGGCGTTGCTGCAAGGCTAAACAACAGGATTGGATGTGAGAGGCAGACTAAACATCTGTGATGGGACGTGGTCACATTGAAATCCACATGGCATACCAGTGCTTGCTTTACCACCAATCATTGCATAGCTGAGCGCGTCGTCTAGTGTCGGCTCTCTTTATCCTCCCAGACAAACTGCCCGAGAGCCTGTGAATCCATCAGTACGACTAAACCAAGACCAAAAAGCACAACCGAGGCAAGAAACTAAAAAATTCTTTGAAAGGTGTTGTGGACACAACCTCGATGCTGCAAATCTGTTGTGGTTTGTGTGTGTGGTGCGAGTTTGAAGGTATGATTTGTACCATCTTTCAACATTTGGCATTTGAGATTAAAGGCGTAGGAAAGAATGTGACACAGGCCGAGTTATCAGCAAGCCCATCCAGATGTGCGCTCATAAATACAAGCCCGCTGTGCTCATACTGGAAACGTTTGGATCTAAAAATGGTTGGGTGGGCAAGAGAGGGGAGGGAGCAGGAGTGGGCGGGGGGTGACATGTGACAGTCTGACGAAAGTGATTACATACATTCCCTGTCTGGGACATCCAACCTCTGACTTTGTGTTCTCGGGAACCACAGAAAATGGAAAAAATGGGGCAGCCACTCCTGCTCCAAGAACAGCATTTTTTTGCTGTTGTTTGTATGAAGTGGAAGAATATTTTTAGACCTGCATATTTCACTTCAAGACATTTGACGTGGGTGGGGAGTGGAGGTTGGGCTTGGGGGGCTTGTCGCCGTCTGGGCATCGGGCCCAGTGGAAAGAAGCATTAGATGATGCAGAGTGTGAGAGACCAAGACAAGAAGGGAAGGGACACAGAGATAAAGGGAAGGGGGATCTAGCCATTTTCAGGTCTGAGAATTCCAGGACAGGAGAAAAGGGGCCATAAAGACTCATTGCTCGAAAATATGCACACAGATTTCCTGAAATCGGCACTACAGAGAAACCTACCAACAGACCCGGTCCATTATATGTACGTGTGACTGTGCGTGTGTCTGTGTGTGACCATGTCAAGCTTTATCCAGCGCCCATGAATTTCAGATTGCCGCTGTGCGTCAGAAACGAGGAGAGATGGGTGCCCAACAACCTTGCCGTCGGAGCTTCTAACACATGTCATAGCTTGTTTTGCCTCTCATGGTGGGATGAGGAAACATTAGCTGGCATGATGTGGCCATTTTTAAAAATGTCTGGGTCTCTGCTGCAGCTGGCCTCTCAAGCGATGGTCACACATGGGATATTGAAGACAAAATCAACCCCCATAATGAAGGGGGAGACCAATTTCAATTTAGGCAGTGTGTGTGTGTGTGTGTGTGTGTGTGGTTGTGTGGTGGCTAAGGCAGACGGCCGAGATGGAAAAATGAAAATAAGTGGAGCCAAAGAGGATAGCGGAAGCAGCTCATTGGCACCATCATCTCTCCAGTTTGGCCCACATGGGCCTCCCTCATCCACTCAGACTCACAGCTGGGGTGTGAGCAGCAGCCATGGTGGAGTGGAGGGGCAGGAAGTCAGCCACTTCCTATGGGCCAGTCTGCATCCTCTCAGAAAGCGCTTTAACACACGGTGCACCTTGAATGCATCACACTACACGAATAAATGTATGGGCTCAGCTTTAATCCAATATGCCGGTATGACAGCCATCCATTTGATTCCATTCCGTCTGTGTCAAAACGTGTAACAATAACTCTATGATCAAGCTCTGCCACAGCAAATCATTAAACAAAGCCTTTGATTCACTCAGAGGCTTTGTCTCATCTACAGACAAAGTATGTCAGTTTGTTTCGCATCTTAATCTATTACATCACAACGCCACCGCTAAACTCAACAAATGTCACATTAAAAATAGCAACTATGCCGGTGATAAACCTCCCCTTCGCTTTGTTTCCAAAATGGCCCTGTTGAGTAGAGAATAAAACATCTGGAAACAACTTGTCAGGGCCACCTGATGGCTCCTCTCCCTCTTTTCTCGCCATCTCTAAGACACGTTCCTATCGCTCAACGACTGTGCGCGCGCGTTTCCAAAGCAGGTGTCCACTTGTGACGAACAATAGCCAGAGATCTGTGCTCCACTACCACATGCTCACTACGAATCAAAAAAGCATTGTCTGTGAAACAGCAGTGATGCTGGCACTTGTCTACCGAGTTAAAATTAAAGAATAGCACATGTATCATTTATCACCTTTAAAAAACGCCCCATGCTTAATTTATGCTTCAGTGTTGTGAAAACCGTCTGGGAATGTGGACGTCTCTGCTGTCCTCCCCTGAGCACTGTGCCGGCCGGACAGTGCTGACGTCATTTAGATACATAATGGATGGATGAAGGCCACTACAGCACAGTGATGCCACGTAAAATCTCTCTGTGTGCGTGTGTGCGTGCATGTGTGCGTGCGTGCGTGCAAATGTCCTACCTGGAAGGAGAGTCTGTCCTTGCTGGGGCTGAGCCTCATGTCCTCCATGGGGGTGCTGGTGATCATCACCTCAGTCATATCTCGGCTAGTCACAAAAACTGGGCTGCGGGGTAAAAGCCAGAAAACATATCAGTCACCTCACTTTTGGCTCTATTGTGTCCCCTGGTATGTAATCAACAAATACTGGCCGCAGACATTGAGAATGTCCATTGTGAAGAGAAACCAATACTGGACTGTGGGTCCAATGATGACATATTCACTTAGCTGGCCATGGTACTCATTTGTACTGATGAGGGCATACAGGATGAGAAAAGGTGACGATATTCCAATAAAAGCTATGATAATTGAAGAAGGCAAAATGGCGGAGGAAACATACGGCAAAAGACCTCTGTGAGTGTCAGCGCAGTGGTTGTTTATCGCTCTTCTTGTTTGTATGTATGAGCTGCTTTGACCACAACGCACCAGTGAGGCAGTCTGACACTCTGCAAATGCTGCAGTGCAGATTGTGGGAGACAGCAGTCTCAACAAAGGACAAGCTACTCTTGTGCTTCTGTGAAAGGAAAGCAGTCATTGTGAAAGTTTGCTGGGGGCGGTGGCTGGGGGCCCGGGGGGGGTAGTTGGAGCGGTACTTGATTGAGACCAAAGCTGGTGCACGTCGCTCCATCAAAGCTTGGACAAACTTTCCGTTTTAGATTAAAGCAACAGAA
Source organism: Carapus acus (assembly GCA_900312935.1). Taxonomy (NCBI): domain Eukaryota; kingdom Metazoa; phylum Chordata; class Actinopteri; order Ophidiiformes; family Carapidae; genus Carapus; species Carapus acus. Next base: position 3,723 of record OMPJ01033761.1, on the reverse strand, counting down.
GAAGTAGTGCGTGTCCACTGAGGGCATTGTGGCAGAAAAGCTTGAAAGGGACTGGAGCACGCCGCGGGGGTGGACGTCCATACAGACTGAAAGACAAGATGGCGAACGGCCGTCTCACACTCTGCATTAAGAGGCCTGCGCCTGGTGGAGAGCAGCCACAGGCATGTGGTCAGCGTGGTCATTGGCCATAGAGGACAAAGAAAAAAAGAACATAACCAGCAGCTCAACCCTCTCTGCCATTTCATCCACAACCTACATTGAATCTCAGGATCTCTACAACTCTATAGATCAACGAAACCATTAACATGTACAAAAATGCTACTCTGACAACAATACACATAATGCCAGTGAAAACAACCATGATGTATTGTCAAGGTTGAGGCAGAGTTTCATAGTTGTCAGTGTTGCACAGGACACACAATGAAGTCCCTGCATCACTTTCACTTGTGATTCATCTGTTCTTTTCCACAGGAAATTATCGTGTAGAGACTCTGATGTGTTTGTAGCTCCCCTCAGAACTTGCAGAAAAGTCATTTACCCGCCATCTGTATCGACAAAATGCATTTATTTTCTCTCCAAGACACACAGGCACATTCACACACGGTCACTCTACTCGACTAAGGTACAATCACCGCAGGTTAGTCCTGTGAAAGAGTGGGATGGAAGTAAGTCACTAAGCTGTTGTCGTCATCTTCTTAATCAATCTGGTCTTCCATCCTTCTTAAATGAATGTGCAACTCGGGAAAGCTGAAAAGCTCTCCGCTAAATCACCAAAAGCTCCTCAGCATACCGGTCAGCTGACATGGCTCACTTGGTCAAAACAATAGCCGGATATCCAAAAATAAATAAGGAGGCTAGAGGATACAAGATTTAACATGGAAGGGAAAAAACTAGTTTTAGCACAGTCTGACATATTTAATCCTCAACAAGGGGGGGGGCAGAGGATGGCGAGACAGTGTTCTAAAAAAAAAAGAAAAAAACAAAAAAAAAGAAATGAAAGACGCAGCGTGGGAGGGGACGGAGGGATGAGCGTGGTACTGTGATGGTAAAGGCCTGAGCGGGAAAGAGCGGGAGGAAAGAAGGATAAACATGCAGGTCTTGCCAGTCATATTTCTGCGCGGGGATTGTATAAACATCCTGCTGGGCTAAGAATAACAGAGCGTTGTCCTAATAAAACAAAAAGGGGCACAATGAGGAGGAAGTGGGGGCGAGTGGGGGGTAACAACTTGGCCTGCCAGGTAACTAGCACGTCGTTCAGGTCAACAGCAGCTGCCATTGGTGCGTCCAGTGAGGCTGAGCGATCTTTGCTCTGGCTCAACTCCCCCCCCCCACCAACCGCCGCCATCTCAAAGTGGAACACTCAGGTCCTCGAGGACACGTCAAGTGTTCTATAAATAACCAAACCTTAAAAACCTGCGGCATCAATTCGTGTGTGTGACCACAGCTGAGGAACAATTACATTTAGCCGAGAGAACATATTTCAGATACGACGTGAAGACCCTGACAGGCCACCTGACAAGACACGATAAAACGGGGGGTGTTTCCACATAAATGCTGGGGGTTGGGGCAGGCACATGGTACATGGTATCTCTGTGGGTCCTTCAGGGTTTCCATGTACCCGTCAACAGCTCAGTGCATGCCTCGCTATCCTTTCACCTGTGGGGACGATGGCCTTACGGCCATTGTTTGTGAAGCCCCAGAGCCATGTGCCCCTGACGGCATTAGGCATACAGAGCAGTCAGTGACTTACTATCTGTCCCAAAACAAAGCAAACATCAAAAAGGATTAATGGATCTGATATCCAAGCAATATATCTAAAAGCCAGTGCCTAAACTCATCGCTAATACGCTTGCTAGTGTCCCCTTTCTAAACCCACCTTCGCTTCACCCTGCAAGAGACGATTGGTGCTTTCCACATTTCCCTGAGGATTAAGGCCACGCAAGTGGTGTAGATGGAAAATGGAACAAAACCCGCACACGTTGACCCACTGACCAATTCATGCCAACCGCCTCTTGAAGCTCTCCACACCTTTACCCAGTCAGACTGGATCGTTCCGCATCCACAGATGATGCCACAGCGTGTGAGTCACAACATCAAACTCTGCTTCCCCTCCAGCATCCAGGCACACCAGAAATTCCAAACATCTCCCACTCCTCGCTGCAGCTGCCAGCAGAGGCACAACTCACCTCTTCCTCCCCTCCCCAACACATCCTACCTCTCACATCACCCCTCTCCTGCTCTCCCAACTCATGCCCCACGCCTCGTAAATCTCAGGGCAAAGCTGCTGACGTGCCATGCCAGTGCTGAGCCTGAGCCAGTCACACAACACCGCAGATGTGTGGCTGGCAGTGGTGTAGATGTGTGTACATGAGCTTGGGGTCGTTTACAGCAATCCCTCCAACCCCAAACACACACACACACATACACACCTGAGTGAATGGGTGGCATCCAAATTCTTGTGGGACTGAGCTTGCCACCTAAAGCACAGCATGAATCACTCGCCATTCCATTGCCTGGCAGCAACCATGCAGAGGCAACCGCGAAGGTGAGAATCTTATCGACCATATGTCCGTCATCTCACACCCTGGGTTTGCCACCGGACGCCACGGAATTGATGAATGAATGAAACGTGCATTCGGCGCCAATCAGATTGTACTAACTCAAGTCAGCCCCGAGGTTAAAGGAAAGCCTGTTTTTGCAAGGGGGCAGACGGGTCCTCCTCTGCACTGCAACTCTCAAACATCTTTGGAGAGCAGAAACACTGTAACACAGAGATGTGAGAGCCAAGTGTGGTTATAGCAAAGGGGTCGGATCTGAACTTCCTGCTTGGCGGAAAAGCCTTCTGAGGGTTGAGCAGAGTTTGGTAAACAACGTTTCAACACAGCCTTAGCCATCCTCTGCACACTTTGTGCTAGACAGTTTAGGGGGATGCCAAAAATAAGACACTTCCAGCGCTAGCGAGAGGACAGCCGGCAGCTGGGAGGGGAAATGGTGGGAACACGCAGCTTAGAGGGGCAATGATTGAAGCCATCCTCTATTTGCTCTCCACCTGCAGCACAAAAAGGGCCCAAGGGATGAAGAGCGGCATCGGCTGAGGAGGTTGCATAGTGAGGCGATGTTCCTGTGTGGAATTTGCACCCGAGAGGTCAAGGGTAACTGGGCGACCTGCAAAGATGTCTGTCAGTACCAGCTAGAGCGCTTTCACAGCTGTGATCTTCAAGGTACAGAACCGTTTATCTCCAACCCCTCCAGCGCACGCGCACGCGCGCACACACACTCTCTCTCTCTCTCTCACACACACACACACACAACATAAAACATGACAGTGATTTGATGATCTCAATGACAAAGATGCGCAGACTCACCAGTATATCTGCGGGGAGTACACAGACATGAATTCACGCCTGCAATCACTCTTGCCGACGGCTACGAAAACAACTACAACAAATTCAACTTCTTCCTCGTGTTGAGTTCTTTTGTTGCGGCTTGTCTGTCACCGAGGAGAAGAAGAAGCGGAGACGCAAAGGCACCGTGGAATCAGCGACGGCACCCGGGGGTTACGCGGCTCTTTGGCTGCGATTGTGATTCAGAACCGCGGCAGTTGTGGAGGTTTTATGCAGGGAGGCGTGCGCTTGTGCCGCCGCGACACACCCCTCTCCGCCCGAGCCAGAAAATCTCAATGGCAGCTTATTACCAGCGGGAGCCAATCAGAGGACAGGTGTC
>OMPJ01033760.1:0-28931 GCA_900312935.1 Carapus acus | reverse complement strand
TTGACACATTGTTATAACATCCACAGACAAAAGACAAAATATTGTCTTGTCTTTTGTAATATAATTCTTCAAATGGATTACAGTGTGTGTTTTTCAAGGAAAGCAATGCTTATAATTCTTATTGATTTTATTTCTCTTTTTTTATTTTCTTCCCTCACCCTTCACAGTGTTAGATCAGGTTTGGCAGGAACAGACTATACTCAGCCTCCCGGCCTTGCATTTTAGGCTATCAACATCGGCATACCCTAGCCCAGATCTCAGCTCGAGCAGCTACAATCTGGACAGACATATTCTAAAAGCCCTAAGAGTGTCTCAGTACGTATCAAAGAGAATGTTTTCAATATAATGATAATAATGATTATTTTAATTTTGATTTCTGTTGAACCTTTCTCGACACCCAAGGACGCTTTAAACCAGGGGTGCCCACGTTTTTGTCTTGTTTGCTACATACATACACACACACAGACACAGACACACACACACACACACACACACACACACACACACACACACATACTGTATATACACATGTTCTGCCTCACCCTTCCTGGGATGGTTTTCACTTCCGACAAACAGCTCCTGGCTAACCAACCGGACATAGTGGTGGTGGACAAAGAGCACAAGAGGGCCGTGGTGATGGATGTGGCGATACCAGCAGATGCCAACATCAGAAAGAAGGAGCTCGAAAAGGTTGAGAAATACCAAGGGTTGAAAGAGCAGCTGGAGCGCATGTGGAAGGTGAAGGCTAGCATAGTCCCCGTGGTTGTAGGAGCGCTCGGAGCAGTGACCCCCAAACTGGGAGAGTGGCTCCTGCATATCCCAGGAACAACATCCGACATCTCAGTCCAGAAGAGTAGAGAAGAGGGCAGTTCTAGGGACAGCTACGATCCAGGGCAGAACCTCAAACTCACAAGTGAAAACCAACCCGGAGGAGAAACCTTTTTTTTTTGGTAGTATCTCTGTTTCTCTGTTATAGTGTCTCAGTGAGCAAACTGCAATTTCACTCCAAAGCTGCTGGGTAAGATCCTGCTGTAACTGTACTTGACATCTTGACAGCTTTGATCCAAGATAACATTTATACCTTGTTATTTTTCATAGTTGTTCCTTCACCTTTGTCATTCTTAGCTTGCTTTACGATGGGAACTCGGTATTGTGGCATTTATGGACAGATCAAAAATGCTGCTCAACATCTTCCTTCTTTGGAATTGCCACAGTGGACTGACAGATGAGGCAAACATTGGATACTTACTTCGTCTCGCTCACCCACTCATTTCTATATGGTGGTGAACATGAAGGAGGTTGGTCAAACACTGAGGGGCGAGTGCATGCAGGGATTTGTAGATTAGAATAAGAAGTTTGAGGGTATTTGATGGGGAGCCAGTGCAGCTGTTTGAGGGTGGGGGTGGTGTTTTAATTGGAATGGTATTAAGAACAAAGCAGGAGTGGGCTTATTAATAGCCCCCCAGCTCTGCCGGCACGTGTTGGAGGTTTTCCCGGTGAACGAGAGGGTGGCGTCCCTGCGCCTTTGGGCCGGGGACAGGTCTCTCACCGTTGTTTCGGCTTATGGGCCAAACAGCAGTGCAGAGTACCCAGCCTTCTTGGAGGATCTCGGGGGGGTACTTGATCGTTCCCCACCTGGGGACTCCATCGTTCTACTGGGGGACTTTAACGCCCACGTAGGCAACGACAGTAGTGCCTGGACGGGTGTGATTGGGAGGAACGGCCTCCCTGATCTGAACCCAAGTGGTGTTTTGTTGTTAGACTTCTGTGCTAATCACAGTCTGTCAATAACAAACACCATGTTCAAACATAAGCGTGTTCATTTGTGCACTTGGCACCAGGACACCCTAGGCCGGAGGTCAATGATCGATTTTGTAATCTAATCTTCTTCCATAGGATACCCATTAGCTGGGCAAGGCCAGTGCGTTCCTCTTGTCCTGCCACCTTGTACTGGGATTTCAGTGCTTTCATCTCCTGCCTGGTGTTATGAATCCGGACTATACGATGATTCCTGGATTCATAACCTGTTCCAGGGCTTTTCTTCTCCTCCTCACCAAACCGTTCCGCTGCAATGCTGACAATGGTTGCAGTCATCACATGTAGCTTCTTGTCTGCCTCTCCTTTGGCAGATCCCTCTACAATTTGGTCGACATTGTTGTCAAACTGTTGCCAAAGCGAGGTCATGATTGCTGCAGGCCATTTGATCCGCCTCTTGTCCAACTCGATGCTCGAGGACTTAGTTTGCAACACTTGGAGTTTGTGGGCAGTATGGGGTGACTCCAGGCCCGGCACCTCCTGCATCTCACCAGGTGTAACACCTGTGCGTTGTGTTGCTTCTGCTCCCAATGAGCACTTCATCCTCGCTCGATGGATCCTTAAGCCGTGGATGTTCTTGCAGACTTTCCCGCATGTACACCACTTGGTCTTAGTTGTTTGTCCGTTGCTTGGGTCATGTTACTGTTGAATCTGTCCGACTAGGGTGCTCATCCTCCCCCCCTCTTGGGCACCCCTGGGGGTATTTTTCCATTGGGGTCATCGTAGCTTGGTTGGGTTCCTCCTCAGAGGTTCCTTGGGGGAGGATGCAGACTGGGTTGCCAACCCGTTCTTCCCCGGTTGCCGTCTCTCCGAGCTGTCACTGACTCTCCAGTAGTCACCACACTCTTTATGGTAGGGCTGGGCGATTTGGCCTAAAAAAAATCTCAGATCTTTTAAAGAAAAATTTGATTTTAGATTCGATTTTCGATTTTTTTTTCAATGCACTTCAAAACAACTGCAGACATCTGACATATTGTCAAAGTGCAACTTTATTGCTGTAGTTGTCCTCAAAGTAAAAATGCATATAAGCAATCCAAAATTAGAAGTAAATGAGGCTCTCTCATTCAGCAATTTCAAGCTTTTACCCAAACTTTTACCTAAGTTTTCAAAAGTGCAACAGCAACTTCACAGTACCTTTGTGTTTTGTCACACACAACCTTTTGTCATGCACATAAGCTTTTGTCATGCTCACGATACTGATCTTTGAATTAGAGTGGATGAGAGTCCACCCAAAACTATCTAAACTGAATGCAAAATTAACATACTTTTGAGATATTTTCATTTTAGAGTGTATATGAATGCAAGTGTGATTTTAAAAAGATAGCGACAGAATGAAATAAGATTTTAGATGCAGCTCACTGGTGAGTTGTGCTATTCCTAAAACAGGCCTGCTGGAGCCTCCTGACGTCTGCGTTGCTGTGTTGGTGACCCTTGGTCTGCAAGATAGTGGTGAGACATGTCATGATGTGTGGTGTAGAGACATGAGGTTGAGCCGGAGGAGGTACAGATAAAGATGCATATTTTTTTTTTTTTATGTTTTCTATTAGAGTAGTCAGGTGGGGCAGATTTGGAAATGAGCATGGGAGCGGCTGAAATGGAGCAGTTTAAAGAGGAAGGTCTGGGGGGGTCACAAAAAAAGGTGTCACATGCAGAGGAGATGCTGAATGTTCATCTGAGAAATGGTGCAACCAGTCAGGAAACAAGACCGCAGACACCTAGATAATGTACCAGATGTCTCTTGGGTGATGCTCCAAAACTGAGGGTGCCAGATACGCTGTCTACACGATTTTCTTTTTCTGCTGAATCATGAGAAAACATGATTACGAGGTAACAATAAAATGAGGGAGGGTGGACGGAGCACTCAGAAAGCGTTTTGAATGGACTGTGACTATGAAACACTACCTGTAGTGTCATTCTTTATCGATCCGGGTTTCACCGAGACATTCACCTGGTCCTTTGAGCCGGATGCCAAGATAACTGAGAATAGACAAGCTGCAAAGCCTGGAAGACCGTGGCCATGGCAACCGAGAAAAAGAGTTCTCTGTTAGGCACCCTTTCCGGGGCAGGGGTTCGACTTCGCAGCTCGTCTTTCCCAGGGTGACGGCATCGGAACTTTGCAGAAAAAGAATGCACAGACGAGGTGAGTTCTTTTTTAATTGTTAAAACAGGAAAAAGTTGTTGTAGTTGGTCACTCTTTTTATGTGTTCACAGAGATGGTTTCTTGGTTGTCATGTAAAATATGTGTAACCAGTGATTTGACTCCCTTTTCCTCATATCTGGATCTAGTGAAGCAGCTCAGGTTTGAACCCTCCATGACAACCGACCTTTGTGATGAACAACCACGGCCCGTCAGAGGTGGTCTTGCTCCGTCAAAATTGTTGTTACACAGGACCTTGGTTAGATACTACAACCAGGCTGACAGACCAGCACTACTTCCCTAACATATGACATCTATACAGCCATTGTCGACCTACTCGGTGAGAGTAAAATCGGTGATCGGTTGACAGCTCTGCCCTCTCTTCACCCAAGTGTCCGAGACATGTGGCCAAAGGTCAGATGATACTGTGGGGACTTCACTGTGGCTTCTACAAAAACGACTGGGACTTCTTTCTCTTCTATCAAACTTTATTATATAACTTGTAGCAACAGAACAACATGTGCACGGCACTCCATCATTGAAATCACTCTCTTTGATTGTGTTTCTTCTTTTTTTTCTTTCTCGACAACCAAACGCCATCGCCACCTTGTGGTCCCCATCAGTCACCGTTCACCACAACGTCACTTGAACCTGTCAATAAAAACAAATAACTCCATGCAAATAGCTTGCCCGCTCAACCACACAAACCACTCCCCGAACGAACCACCAACCCAAGTGCTACATCAATGCCATGAAACAAGGCACAACATCCTGCCCCCCATGAAGACAGTTTAAACAGTCTCTAAAGGATATAAGAGTTGAACTGGTCTTCTTAATATTGCCCCATCCGATGTGCGCACAGCACAGGATCTCACAAGTCCGTCTCTTCCTGCGAAGAGTTCCTCGACCATCCCAGTTTTCCAGATCTGGCACGGCAGTCTCTCATCTCCGAAAAGTACCAGATCACCCTCCTTTAGAGGTGTGGCGCATGGAGTGTCTCTGGTATGGGCGGATCTCAGCTCCAATAGATGTTCCTTTTTTCAGCGGATCCAGAAGTCGGCGAGAAGGCGCTGGCGATATATCCATCTTCTAGTCAGCTCCACTCTCCTTGAATTGAAAGTTTGTTTAGTAGCATGAAAGGACTCAGGTGGAAGACTGGATAGTTGTTCCCCAATTAGGAAGTGAGCTGGTGTCAGAGGCTGAGGTTCTTCTGGTTTGCTGTAGACAAAGGTGAGTGGTCTTGAATTGATTGTCGCCACTACCTCTGCTAGTACAGATGATAGCTCCTCAAAGCTCAGTGAGGCCCTTTCCATTACCTTTCGCAGACGTTTCTTCACTGATCTGACCAGTCCCTCCCAAACCCCTCCCCACCAAGCTACTCGTTCTACTATGTACTTCCATGTGATGCCTTTGTTAGAGAAGTACTTGAGCATCTCAGGCTCTTTGATGGCCTTCCAGAGCATTCTGAGATCTTGATCAACTGTATCTCTGTCACTCTATTCTCCACAAATTGTTTCCATTTTTGCGCTGAGCTGCGGATCTACTGGATGACTATCATGGAGTCTGACCACATACAGATTTGACTTGTGTGTATGTTCATCGCCCTTAACAAGTTGTTTCCCATCCTCGCTGCAACCAGAGCTCCCATTGACTCAAGACGTGGCAGGGTTAGTTTCTTTAAGGGTGCTACTCTTGACTTGGACATTATCAGCCTAGTTACAGTTTTTCCCTAAGCTGTCTGTCCTTGGAGATACGCCGCTGCACCATAGGCCCTCTCACTTGCATCACTGAACACATGAAGAACTTTGCCCTGTCCATTTTGCGGGTTGTTGGTTCCATACCACCTGGGAATGGCTATCTGATGCAGCTGAAGCAGTTCCACACACCATTGCTACCACCCTTGAGTGAGGCCGTCTAGTAGTTCCTCATCCCAACTGATGCCCCTTTGCTATGTCCTGAAAGAGACATTTTACCCTTATGGTGAATGGCGTCAGAAATCCCATGGGATCAAACACCTTAGCTGACGACCGCAGGACACTCCTCTTTGTATTCGCTCTCTCCTTGAAAATGTCCATCAGATGTTTGCGGTCGAAAACAAAACCGTCTGTTTCTGGACTCCATACTGGCCCGAGCACCTTTAACACACAGCCATGTGCCTCAGGTTCCAGAGTGAATTCAAAACCCTCTTGCAGCCACTTGGCCCTCAGCTCAGCAGAATTTGTTGTGCACTTACATAGGTTCATTTCGGCTGCAGACAAGATGTCCTTCGCCTGTACAGTTAGTGCATAAGCCTCTTCAACATTGCGTGAACTGGCAATGAAGTCATCAACATACAGGGAATCCTTCAGAGTGTTAACAGCCTGTAGGTGACTTGTCTTGTATTTTTACAAATGGTTCCTGATTGTAGCTGCAAGCAACAATGGGCTTGTTCACTCTCCGAACACAACATGTGCCATTTGTAGTGTGCGTGATTTGGTGTCTTCAGCATCAGGAGGTCCTGTGAGCCACAAGAATCTCAAAGCATCTCTATCCTTGTCAGCAACAGATATTTGCAGAAATGCTTTGGTGATGTCAGCCATGAATGCAATCGGATGCAGCCTGAATCTCACTAAGATGGTTAGAAGGTCTGGGTTTAAGTTTGGTCCAGTGAGCAGGCCGTCATTGAGAGACGGACAGCCGTCCTCATGTGAAGAAGAGATGAGGCAAATAGTACATGACAGTGCTGTTCTTAGTGTCTACTGTGTGACCGGCATCTGGGATATCTTCACATATTCCCTGCTCAAGATAGTCCTGAATTACATCACTGTACCTCTTAAACAATGTCACATCATCCTTCAGTTTTTGTTTCAGCCCTCAAATCTTCTACGAGCAATTCTCAGATTGTCTGGGAGTTCAGGTGCATCTTGCCTCCATGGCAGCTCAACTTCATATCGTCCTCGATTGTATCTGACCGACTTGTCAAAGTTTTCCTGCGCGTCGTCATCACCTCGTTCCTCTGATTTGCTGGAGATGCCTAGGGACTCTAATTCCCAGAATGCACGTAACTGGTCAGAAACCTGTGTGGCTTCCTCGATGCAAATCTTCATGCACAAAGCTTCACTCATGCTTGACATGGAAACTGGGCCTTGCATTGTCCAGCCGAATATGGTTTCTATAGCAACCAGAGACTCTGATAGTCTTTCCACTCTGCCAGACACCATTTTCCAGTAGTGGTCGGCGCCTATCAGTACTGACAGCTCCAAATCTTCACTACCGCTGCCTGAAACATCTGCTGATATCAGCCCTTTTTTCTCTAGCTGACGCCTGATTTGTTCCCCTGGAACCTGCAGAATGGCCGAGCTCACTTGTGGTGTTTCAATAGCTTCAGTCTCAATGTTAATCTTTTTGTTGCTAATATTTGCAGGACTAATTTCACAGTGCTGTGTTGCTTTGTTGCTGGGCTGATACTGCCAAAGGTGTGGAGCTGTAAAGTCTTTTTTTTCACGACAGGTAACCCCAGTGTCCTTACCTGTTTTTGCAGGACAAAGATACGCTGACTTCCTCCATCTATCAGGCAACGCACCTTTCTCCTCCCCTTCGGTCCCTCTGCCCAAGCTGTTACTGTTTGTAGCAGGACTATATCTGGGATTTCTGTGCTTGTGTTCACTATGTGGGGAGCCACAGAAGAAATGACAGTGTCAGTTGTCTCTTGAGCAGTGGTTGGGGTTTCAGGCTGCTCATCCTTATCACACATTGTAAGGTGATGTCTCCGTCCACACTTGCCGCAAGAGACACCTTTGCTTTGGCAGAATTTAGAAAGATATCGTTGTCCCAAGCACACGAAACACCTCCCCATTTTCTTCAGCCTTTCCTTTCGCATGCTGACTGTACAATGTGTACACAGCTCTGATTTATGGCTTGTACTGTCACACAGTAAACAGCCTTGGGGAGAGTCTGCGCTGCTTGCGTGGAGTGTTGCAGCTGATGGGAAGTTTGGTTTTCTGAATTTTCCACTCCAAGAATCTGGTTTGTGACATTGATGTTGAGCAGGTTGTGGGTCTTTGTTAAAGCTTCCCAGTTTTGTTAAATGCATGGCACGCTCTCTGCTTTCGACTTCCCGTTGTAGGAACAAAACAAGCTCTTGGACCTTAAGCTGATGCCCCAAACCTGTTTGGCGTGTGTAAGCAATATCAAGGTCTTCTGGGATCATCTGGGGTAATATAGGGCACAGCAATCCTCCATATGTATCGGAAACCACTCCCAGTGACTCCAATCCCCTGATCTGGACTCATCAAAGAGCTGTCTCAAGGCGGCTATGTCTGAAGATTTCTTAGCTGGAGTTAAGTTGAGCAGTTAATTAATGTGTGCACTCATTACCAGATCTTTTCCTCCAAATCTGTCCTTAAGCATTTCTATTGCAGTGTCATGATTACTCTTATTTTTAGCCCTGCAAGAGCTCTGGCTGCAGGACCCACTAAATATGACTTGGGATATGTCAGCTTTTCAGTTTTGTTCAGCTCCACATTGTCATGGATAGCAGTCTCAAATTGGTCCCAAAACTCTTGCCACATCGATATTTCACCGTCATATTTGCTTATGTAAAGCTTTGGTAACTTCACTGACGGCCTATTGGTCAATCTGTTTGGGTTTGTACTCGCATCACTCGACCGAGGCGAGCTCCTTTCGCCCGCTGCTGCCTCTTCTCTCTCAATTAGCCCTGCTACATGGGCTTTCCATAGGTTAACATTGTCATGATAATTCACTGTTTTTATTAGGTCTGCTTGCAGCTCGTCCATCGGTATCTCACTTTCAATATCCTGATCTATTTCCCGGAGATTCTGTTCTTTCACCGACAACATGGATAGCAGCTCTCGTAGGCAGTCACAACTCAAGTCATCTTTGCCCGTTTCTTCTTCTATATTGCTCAGCAGCTTCGTAGTGGAGGCTCGTACCTCTCCTCGCTGTTGTTTCAGTCTCTGCAACTGCTCCGTCATCTTGTCCCAGCGCATCTTTTCCTTCGCAGGTCCTGGGTTTCGGCACCAAAATGTGGGGACTTAACTGTGGCTTCTATAAAAACGAATTGGTCAATTGCTCGCTCATTTCTTGCGTACAGCTTGATGTCATCCATGTACAGTAGATGCTGATAGTTGCCCCATTACAGAGTTGGTATCTGTAGCCACTCTTTGCGATTGTCTGACTGAGGGGGTTCAGGCCTATGCAGAACAGCAGTAGTGACAGTGCATCACCTTGGTATATGCTGCACTTGATGCTGACTTAGGCAATCGGCTTTGAGTTGGCCTCTAGGGTTGTCTTCCACATCCCCATCGATTTCTGGATGAAAACTCTAAGGTTCTTATTGATCTTATACAGTTCGAGAGATTCCAGTATCCATGTGTGTGGCATTGAGTCGTAGGCTTTCCAGTAGCCGATCAAGGCAATGCACAGGTTGGTCTGTCTGTTCTTATAGTCTCAGGCGACTGTTCTATTGACCAGTAGTTGGTGCTTGGCTCCCCTGGTGTTGTTGCCAATGCCTTTCTGTGCTGCACTCATGGACTGTGTCCTGGCTCCCCCTTACCATAGCATCTTGAGTTGTGATAGTAGCTTTCGATTACGGATGTTGGAGCACTCAGCTAGCAACTGTTTGTTGATAAGCCGTCATTGTGGATTTAGTACCCATTGTTCCCACCTTTGTTGCATATACTCCCTCTCTCTGGGATTGCTTGTATAGTAGCACTCGAACAATTCCGTGTTTTCTGCCCTTGTCCAATGGTGTCTTGTTCCAGTAGCCCATTTCTCATCAGATTGCCCTGGTTCCCTAGCAATTGACGCGGACCTTGTTAACCCAAGCGCCGTCCGAGCCGGTATGACTATCACTATTGTGACATGTGTTCGCTCTGACCGGGGTTCGAACCCTGTTCTCCCATGTCATTATCAAGCTGCTTACACCAGGCTTATATAGATCTTCAAGTCGAAGCCATTTCATTCACATGTTACATATATACAGTATAACATGTGAATGAAATGTTACAAAGGCAAGAGAAGAGAAGGAGACAAGATTCACTTCATGAATCCCCTGAAGAGGAAAATACATAGTTCTCACTCTTACAAATACACACATGAGGTATGGACTCTATGTCATGCAGCAAGGGAGTGTCCCAAGAGTGAGGGGGGCTGCCCATTCTGAGCTGTTACTGAGCTGCTTGGGGGTTGGGTGCCTTGCTCAAGGGCACCTCAGCAATGCAAACTGTAGTCCCTCCAACTACCAGTCCAACCTCCAGTCTCCTGTGTCGTCACTGGGACTTGAACCAGCCACGCTCCAGTCCCCTGGCAAGGTCCCTTACCGACAGAACCGCACCCAAGAAGAGTTGTCGAAAGTTTGGAAATCCTGTGGTTTTGACAACAAACCGTGTCACTGACCACTACTACTGCATTACTGATGTGACTGAGATGAACAGAAAGAACCGAAGCAGCCTCGAGTATCCTGATCTTCTTGAAGAACAACAGCCAGAAGAGCAGCTGCAACGCAGGTACAAAACTCAAGGTCTTGGGGCCAAATGCGTCCTGCTGCGTCATTTTAAAATATCACAGATGTCAATTCAAGACCCATGGACCAAATGTGGCCCATTGCGTCATTATATGTGGCCCATGACCACTTGAATGACTTCCCCGCAGTCTTTGTGTCTTGTGCCTTGTCAGTTGCAGCTGGAGCATGCGGGGGAGGAAGCCGGACAGACGCGGCAGGCCCAAACGTATTGTGAGGGTCTGCTGGGAATGTCTGGCAGAGCCGTCCGTCAGAGAGATCTTCAACCCCCCACCTCCGGGAGAACTTGAAACACATCCTGAGGGAGGCTGGGGGGATAGAGTCCGAATGGCCCATGTTTTCCATTGTTGAAGCAGCAGCCCGAAGCTGTGGCCGCAAGGCCGCGGGTGCCTGTCACGGCGGCAATTCCTGAACCCAGTGGTGGTCACCGTAAGTAAAAGATGCCATCAAGCTGAAGGAGAAGGAGGCCTACTAGGCTCACCTGGCCTGTGGGTCTCCTGAGGCAGCTGACAGGCACCGGCAGGCCAAGCGTGCAGCAGCCCGGGCTGTCATAGAAGCCAGATGACCGCTGGATCAGAGCAGCGGTGGCAGTGATGCCGCTAAATGTACCGGTCCGTCATGGTGAAGCTAAGCCGGAAGACAAAGCTCTCTATTTACCGGTCAATCTACCACAGACGTACGGTCAGGGGAGGCAGGTGAGGTAGAGCCTCACCTGTCATCGTGACAAATAATGATAATTTTATAAAAATGATAACAAGAAAGAAATTATAACACAAATATTAATCTTTGTCTATCTTACATAGATATAAGGGAGAGAAATATAGACATTTGTCTATCAAATATCTTAATATTTGATCTATGTATGACTGATTTTGAACATTTTTATAGTGAAAACCGCTGATTTCCTGACAGCAAATACAGGGCTGGAACGTGAGGTGCTGCAGCAATGAGCTTCACTTCACCTCTAAATGCGCAATCCTTCACAAACTGGATTGATACAATCAATTGGTGTGTGCCAGTTGCAGGATCTCTTCATGTTGCCAATAAAACGTTACATTTACGTTACATACAGATACATTTATATACCCTGATTTTCCACAGTCTTGCTAATGTCTTCAACCATTGAAGTTTAATGTTTGTAAATGACATATTTAGTTTTGCTGGTGGGGCACAAGACCGCAGTGAAAAGGCACAGGGTGAGGCACGACAGTACTGTGCCGTCCCATGCCTTTTCACTACGTGAGCCTGCAGGTCCTCGTTTCTGTTGCTGTCCTGCACAGAGGCCAGACGAGTCAAGTTCACATTGCTACATGCCATTAACTTTTGTGTTTTGCTCCGTCGGACTGCCGTGTGTGCTGTGCTGCTGTGTGTGTTTTACGTGGGCTTCAAGAGAACGCGAACAACTTTCGTCTCCTGATCCTCGGATGAGGGCCAGTCCAGTCCGTGGAGCGTGATCTGAGCGGATCACGGATCACGGATCACGCATGATCCGTTGCACCACTAACTAACCAATTGAATAAGCGACCCCTTTGGGTTAACATATTTATAAATCAGACTCCAAAGGAGTCCTTGCCTCGACAGCCATGAACCTCACCCCACGTCTCTGCGATTATGTCCCTACCCTCACCTATGGTCATGAACTTTGGGTCATGACCGAAAGGATCTCAGATCTCGGATCTCAAGATCTCGGATACAAGCGGCCAAAATGAGTTTCCTCTGCAGGGTGGCAGGACGCACTCTATGAGATAGGATGAGGAGTTCTGTCACCTGGATGGAGCACAAAGTAGAGCCGCTCCTCCTCCACATCGAGAGGAGCCAGTTGAGGTGGCTCGGTCATCTTTTCCGGATGCCTCCCGGACGACTTCCTAGGGAGGTGTTCCGGGCATGTCCCACTGAGAAGAGGCCCCGTGGAAGACCCAGGACTCGCTGGAGGGACTATGTCTCCCAGCTGGCCTGGGAACGCCTCAGGGTCCTCCCAGAGGAGCTGGAGGAGGTGTCCAGGGACTGGGAAGTCTGGGCTTCCCCTCTGGGACTGCTGCCCCCACAACACAGCCCTGGATAAGCGGCAGAAAATGAATGGATGGATGGGTGGATGAATTGAATTGAATTGAGTTGAGTTGAATTGAATTATTGATATGTGCAAAGACCCACAAACTACATCTCCCAAAATGCATGTGGATCATAAAGTTAAGTGACAGCAGCTGGGCCCTGGACAGATAGATCAAATGAGGGAGCCAGGTTGTTGACTTGTTGATCGGTTGTTAACTGATGATTGCTGATTAATTCAGGGTTTTTTTCCAGATAAAATAATAGGATGTACAACATAGTAATAGCAAAGACCCGACATATTTTTCATCTGAGCAAATAGGATATAATGTATATAAGTTGAACAAGTAAAAAATCGCTAATATATTGCTAACATTTTGAAACGAGTAGTTGCATTGAATTAATTTATTTAGGGCCACTGCCGTGCTGATATGGCTGTCAGTGAAAATGAGCATGACACCCCTGATCTACAACGAAGACTGCTGTCTATCACAATGTACACAAATTACCACCAGTTGTTGCTGATATTCCTGAAAACAAGTTAAACTGATAAAACTGCATATTCTGCATTGGACCATACATATCTTCTGAGTAGGTATAGTTGTTTTTTTTCTTTTTTATATGTGGAGTCATTTGTGATATGTATTGTAAGCTGTGTGAAGAATGACTCCATGACATTTTTTGTTTCATATGTATGGCATCCTCACAGGTAGTTTACATCACTGCCACATTTCCCTTCATCATGCTCATTGTGCTTCTGATTCGTGGTGTGACATTGCCGGGTGCCTCTGAGGGCATTAAGTTCTACCTTTACCCTGACCTGGCTCGCTTGAAGGACCCAGAGGTAAATCACCATTGCCCCTTTATTTGTATACCCAGAATTTTTAAGTGGTTCAGAAGTTTAGAGGAAGGAAGTTTTAATACAATGAGCAATTTAATATGTATGACTGTGATTTATGTACGTATGAGAAATATGAACGTGTAGTCCTTATATTTCAGGAGGGGCAAGTATGCATTCTTTTCAGATTGCTCAAAATTCCCAGATCAGATGCTCTTTGTTTTCTTGGCAGGTATGGATTGATGCTGGTACACAGATCTTCTTCTCCTATGCCATATGTTTGGGTGCCATGACATCTCTTGGGAGCTACAACAAGTACAAATACAACTGCTACAGGTATGACATTTTCAGTAAAGGGATTCAAAAAGAGAGAGAAAGAGGTTGGTCGTGACAGGGTAATGGTGGGATCATTATGTTCACTAAGTGTCATGATCTCTGTGTGACATAGGGACTGTCTGCTGCTTGGAGCCCTCAACAGTGGTACCAGTTTTGTGTCTGGCTTCGCAATATTTTCCGTCCTGGGCTTCATGGCACAAGAGCAAGGGGTGGACATTGCTGATGTGGCAGAGTCAGGTACAGGGGCTCTGACAGGCAACAACGATGGTGGGGGCTATCGCATGTTAAATCAGACAACAAAATAACAGGAGTCAGTTATTTTGTTGTTAAGCACAGGTGTTTTAAAAGAGGGACAGTTACTCATTATACATTTCTTACTGGTATTCATGTCCAGTGCTCACAGACTTTTCTCATTTACCTCTTCATTTTCTGTACTCTCTTAATCCAAACTACAGTTGCGAGCTTCAGCCTATCCCCAGATTCAGTGCACAAATCAATAAATAATTTGGCATGAAATATATTCCCTATTATATGGACAATTATGGCATTACTGGGCCATGCGATGACAATTTACATACATTTACATTTATTTATATGACTTAATCTTCCAATTAAGTCCCTCGTGTGCTGTCCTTGGCCTAAGGCAGTTAAATTTTTTACAAGATTGTTCCACACAATCTCAGGGGGCCTGAAGTTGCCTGATGAACGAAGGAGAAGTGCATTGGTGCCATTCTTTCCGAAAAAGGGTGATGTTTAGAGCTGCAGTAACCACTGAGGCATAAAGCTGATGAGCCACACAATGAAGATAAAGGAGAGAGTTATTGAAGCTAGGTAGAGGCAGGAAGTTATGATTACTGAGCTGCAGTATGGCTCTACGCCAAGAAAGAGTACAGTCGTCCCTCACCATAACGGGGTTCACCTTTTGCAGCCTCGCTGTTTCGCCGAGTTTTTCCGTGTAATTTTGCGAGTTTTTTTTTTTTTTTTTTACAGTGTACAGTATGAATGCGCATTGTGTTTGGCGTCCTGATGAGCTACGAGAGAACCACACATGTGTTCTGCATCCTGATTAACTAAGGGAGAATTACACATGTGTTCTGTGTCCTGATTAGTCAAGAGAGTACAGAATGCGTTCAGCTTGCCAGATGTACATAAATGTTCTATGGCTAGCAGTGTGACTCTGAGGTGCTGTACTGTATGTTTGCAAGTTCACTACCCCATAATATTGATGCAACGAACTGCAAGGTAAAAGGCACCTGTGGTCACACCCAAAAGGCAGAGGAAGATGCTAACCATCGCAGAAAAAGATGGACCTCAGGTAATGCTAAAGGAAGGTAGACATTACGCGGCTGTAGGGCACCATTTTGGAATTAACGAATCGTCGGTTCGTTTCATAAAGAAGGAGGAAAATAATAAGGACGACAGCAGCAATAAGTTTCAACAGGGATGCAAAAAAAGTTGTAACTGTCCACAACAAGACCATCGTAAGGATGGAGTCTGCTCTAGCTATGTGGATCAGTGACAGCAGGAAAAAGAACATTCCACTGGATTGATCATTAAAATAAAAATTGTTAAAAATGTTTGGGCTTGAGAACAGGTTTTGATCTTTGGTTTCATTTCCTAATACTTGGACTTTTTTTTTTTTTTTGCTGCCGCACGTATACTGACAGGAACGAAGAAAAGAGACCACATCTCCCCAGCGTTAGCTTCTCTGCACTGGCTGCTGATAGGGTCAAACCCTGATCAACAAGAATGACACAACGGGTAGTGTTCCTTTTACTCGCAAGGAGAGAATGAACGGAGGGAAACACCCAGTTACAGTCCATTCACAACGCCCTCTGAGCCCTCCATACGCCTTCCCTCGTTTTATTGTTACAATCATCAGGGTTACATTGTTCTCATGATTAAGCAGAAAGCAGTTCGTGTTGACAAAGTGTTCAGCACCTTCAGTCTGGGGCTTCATGACCCAGGAGACATCTGGCACCTTATCTAGGTGTAGTGATGGTTCGCAAAGGTAAACAAGGCTATGTGCGTGCAAAGTATTCTAATGATTGAAGGTCTTTCACACTTTATGACCAATGTGACAATATATGACAGTCATGGAAAGTTACTCAACATGTGACAATATATAAATCATGGAAAATCACTCTAACATGCATAGAGAACACAAAACAAAGAACTTTTCCAACACTGCCTATAAAATCGAGAATAGAATTTAAAGTCAATCTCCTCACTTACAAGGCGCTCAATAATAAGCCTTATATAAGCCCTCTTACCTTAAAGAATTGATTGTGCCTTATCATCCAACCAGAGCTCTGCGATTCGAAAGCGCAGGATTATCGATGATCCCTAAAATCAGAAAGAGTAGAATAGGGGGCAGAGCCTTTAGTAATCAGGCTCCTGTCCTGTGAAACCATCTTCCAGCTTCAGTCTGGGGGCCAGATACCCTCACTGCTTTTAAGAGGGGGCTAAAAACTTTTGTTTCCGATAAAGCTTATAGTTAGACAGAACTATAGAGCCATCTATTCTATTCTATTCTATTCTATTCTATTCTATTGTAGAATCAGATGACACACTGAGCTTTCCTCTCCTCCTCTTCCTCGATCAGCTCTCCCTCTTCGCCTCAATTGCACCCATCCACCCTTACCTGCATCCCTGTCTTGTAAATGCAAGTCACTAATTGGGATTCTTCCCCAGAGTGTTGTCTTATTAACACCGTAGCCGGCATCTAGAACACCACCAGTGATAACGGACCTCCAAACATCTGGGTCCTGCTTCTGCTGCTGTCCATTCCTTAACCTGTGCGTCCCAACACCTGTCTCTTTCTCTCTCTGCCTCTCTCTATCTCTCTCTCCTTCCCCCTCTCTCTCAACCCAACCGGCCAAAGCAGTTAGCTGCCCACCTGTAGCCTGGCCTGCCCGAAGTTCTTCCCTTTAAAGGAAGTTTTTCCTCGCCACTGTCGCTAATGGGGGATATGTTGGGTCTCTGTGTGTCCATGCCATAGACCTTGACTGTTCACATGCTGAGGGGCACTACCTCCTCTACTCTGTAAAGCACCTTGAGGTAACTCCTGTTATGATTCAGCGCTATGTAAATTAAATTGACTTGCCTCGACATAAAGAGTTTCTAGGTTGCCTTGGACCTACAACAAACACTGCAGTTTTATCTGCATTGAGCAACAGAAAGTTACACTTCATCCACATTTTTATGGTTTTTATGTTCCTAAGACAAGCCTGGAGTTAAGCTAGATGGTTGGTTTCCTCAGGTTTCACTGACAGACACAGTTGTGTCTTGTCAGCAAAGCAATATAAGTTGATAGTTTGTCTTCTTATGATGCCACCTAGAGGGGGCACATAAGGGGTGAACAGAATCAGTCTGAGTACGGAGTCCTATGGGACTCCATGTCTAACCCCTGTGTGCTCAGAAGATATGTTGTTAACTTGTACAAACTGAAGTCCATCTGATAGATATGACTTGAACCAGCTTAAGGTGGTTCCTTCGATGCCAGTCAGATCTTCAAACCTCTGTAGAAGGATCTGATGGTCAGTGGTGTTGAGTGCGGCACTGGGATCTAGAGGAACAAGCACAGAAGCTGGACCTTTATCAGAATCGGTTAGGAGGTCATTTGTGACCTTCACCAGTGCTGTCTTGGTGCTGAAATGCATTCTAAAACCTGACAGAAATAAATCATTGCTCTGCAGGATGTCGCACAACTATTTACTTGGAGAGTTAGTTAGCTAAGACCCCTGAATAAAGGATGGGTATACGTAGCCTGCTAGTAGAGGCATATTAATCATACTAAGTACACATTTTCCTTTTAAGGGAAGGACTTCTTTGAGCTGGCTTGTTGAAACAGTGTCTACCATACAGGTGGTTGATTTAGCTGAGGAGATCGTCTTGGTTAATGCAGGGAGGTTGACAGGGGAGAAGCAGTCTAGGGATGGACGAGGTTGTAGGGACCCTGGGCCCTGGGCCAGATCCTGTGCAACTGTGTCTGTGTGACTCAGAGCACTTATTTTGTTTCTTATCGTTAGAATTTTGTCATTGAAGAAGGTCATAAAATCATGTTTTATCTGTTGAGATAAATCTGTTAAGATCAGCAGGAATATATGGATGGGTAGATTCATGACTTGGAGTCTGCTTGGCCAAAGTGCTGAAAAGGAACCTTGGCTTATTTTATTTTCCTCGATTAGTAAGGAGTGGTAGGCGGCTCTGGCCTTACAGAGGGCCCTTCTATATGTTCTCAGACTGTCCTGCCAGGCTAAGCAAGAATCATCCAGTGTAATTGAGCGCCAGATCCTTTCGAGTTTACGTGATTCTTTAGTTCACGGATCTACGTATTGTACCATGGAGCCCATCTCTTCTGTTTTATCGTTTTCTTCTGTAGGGGTGCAGCGTTGAGAGTTGTGTGCAATGAGCTGGTGGCATTATCAACTAGCTGCTCTATAATGGAGGGAGTGAGACTATCAAATGACTGCATTGATTGAGCGAAACAAAGCGCAGATGGAATGGCTTCCCTAAATCTAGCTACAGCACTGTCTGATTGGGAATTGGGAAATGATTTTTTTAGTGGGAGGTTACTCGAATGTTACTTAGAAGTGGTCTGAAAGAACAGGATTATGAGGGAAGACCACAAAGTTCTCAATGTCAATGACGTGAGTTAAAACAAGGTCGAAAGTGTGATTAAGGTGATAAGTGGGTTTAGTGACCATTTGAGAGAAGCTGGTAGACTCCAGCAATGAGAGAGAGGCGTTGCTATGTCTATCGGTCTCGACATCCATATGAATGTTAAAATCTCCTACTATAATCACCTTATCTGTCATGATAACTAGGGATGATAGGAACTCTGAGAACTCACTTAGAAATTCAAAGTTAAAGTAGCGCAAAATCAGAACAGAAGTTATCTCAAGATGCTTTCCAGGATGGAGCAGGTAGAGTTCCTCAACATTCAAATCCCATTACATGAACAAATAGAGACCCAAGATATCCCCCTTCGCAACTGTGGCATGGAAAAAGTCCTTTACTTTAAAGGAAAGAACCCTCAGGCACACCAGTTTGCAGGTGGGCGGCCAACTTCCTTGTCCAGTTAGTTTGAAATAGCGAGGAAGAGAGAGATACAGAGACAGAGGTAGGTATGGAGATGCACAGTAGTAGATGTAGTAGTAGCAGCACGTCAATCAGGAGGAGGACCCGGATGTATGAAGATCCATCATCACTTGGGCCCGATATTGGCATAAAAATGTAATATCGGTATCGGATTTTTTTGGCTTTAAAACCGATAAAATAAAGAACGATAAAAATAAATTAATGCTTGCGTTACACTGAAATAGTGCCTATGCGCTCCTGAAGCGTTTGCCGGCGCACATATCGGTATCGGTCGATATCGGTATCGATGAGTTGAGGGGTGGACAATATCGGCATATCGGATATTGGCAAAAAAGCCAATATCAGACATCCCTAATCCTCACGTTTGGTGCTCCAGCTGCGGGCTGCAGGTTGATAAAGAACAGGACACAAAGACTGTGGGGCAGAAGCCCCATTGGAAACGTGCATTTATGAGACATTGATGCAGGTGAGGGATGCAAGAGAGGCCAAGGGAGAGGAGAGAAAGGAAGAGGAGAGAAAAGCCCAGTGCATTGTCTACTCTTAGCAGCATAGCTTTACCAAACTGGGAGGTTTTTAGCACACTCTTGAAGTTGCGAGGGTGTCCGTCCCCAGAATGAGGCTGGGAGATGGTTGTACAGGAGAGGAGCCTGACAGTTCTAGGCCCCGTCTCCCATTTTCCTCTCACCGATTTTAGGGAATCACGAGTAACCCTGTGTTTTGGGATTGCAGAATTCTGGTTGGATGATAGGGCACCGTTAGCTGCTTAAGATGTGATGGTGCCTGATTATTCAGTACCTTGTAGATGAGGAGAAGAATTTATATTTCTATTCTCAATTTTATAGGTAGCCAGTGTAGAGAGGCTAACACAGGAGAAATGTGGTCTCTTTTCTCAGTTCCCGTGCCGCAGCATTCTGAACGTGCTGCAGAGGCTTCCGTGTCTTTTTACTACAGCCTGTTCATTAATAATTACAATAATCCAGCCGAGAAATAACAAAAGCATGAACTAGTTTTTCAGCATCCCTCAATGACAGGTTGGGCCTGACCTTAGCGATGTTATGTAAGTGAAAGAAGGCAGTTCTTGACATTTTTTTCATGTGAGCATTGAGGGACAGATCTTGCTTTCAGATAACTCCCGGATTTTTAACAGTGATGCTGGAGGCCAAGGTGAAGCCATCCAAAGTAGTTATATCATAACACAATGAGTCTCTAAGATGCGTTAGTTTTTTTGTTTTAGTTGAGTAACAGAAAGTTATGGGTCATCCATATATTCATGTCCCAAAGGCAAGTCTGAAGTTTAGCCGGATGGCTGCTTTACTCAGGCCTCACTGATAGATACAGTTGGGTACTGTTAGTATAACATTCAAAGTTGATGAGAGTGTTTTCTTATGACACCACCTAGAGGAAGCATATGCAGAGAGAACAGAATCGGCTACAGTATGGAGCCCTGCAACTTCCTTGTCTGACCGTAGTGTGCCCAGAACACATGTTGTCAACATGAACAAACAAAAGTCTATCTGATGGATGTGATTTGGACCAGCTTTAGACGTTCCTTAGTTAATGATCACATTTGATGGTCAGTGGTGTCAAGACAGCACTGACATCTAGAGGAACAAGCACAGAAGCGAGATAATTATCCAAAGTGGTTACAAGGTCATTTGTGACCTTCCCTGGTGCTGCAATGCAACACTGTGATGGTTTGGTCATGTTCAGAGGTGAGGTGGTGGATACAACGGACAGAAGATGTTGGAGATGGAGCTGCCATGTAGGAGTTAAAGAGAAAGACCACGGAGAATGTTCATGGATGTACAGTGGTTAAGGCAAGACATTAGGGCAATTGGTATTTCTGTACATGACTGGAGGGACAGATGTAGGTGGAGACCGATGAACTGCTATAGCGTCCCCTGAAGGAAGCAGGCGAAAGAAAAAGAGGAGCAAGAAGAAAATGTCTTTCCCAGACTATACAGTCATAGAAAGGCTACATTTTGATTTCCTACATTCTGACTTCACGACTGTGTAAGCAACGGTGGGTGATACAGGTGCTTATATTGGTTTACTATTAGGCTGAGTGGGCTTGAAAATTAGAGTGTGACAACCCATTTTTCAGCGCCCCTCAGTTCATGAGAGCGCTGGAACATTAGTCTTAGGCCCTACCATCAGTTGTCACGTGTCACCCTACAATAATGCATTTTAAGATTTTGGTCTACTTTAAAGCTGTAACACCTATACTAACAGTCTGAGTAAGTTGATGTCTGTTCTTTGGGGTCTATCAGGTTGACCTTATCCCCATGGGGCTTTTTTACGGGGGCTGCGGTGCATAACTTGCACTGTTGCACCCCCTACGCGAAAACTAAATCAAAACAATCAGGAATCCAAAATCTTTTGTCATTACAGCAATGGCTTTGTACAAGCTAAGGTGCTGAATTCCAGCCCAAAAGGAATAGAATAAGAAAAACAAAAGAAAAAGAAAAAAGTCTATATACAGAGGAAATATGTACAGACAATATATACAGTATAAATGGACGGTATAAATAGTAGCAGCGATGATGCAGTGGGAAGGGTTCACGTGAGTCGGGAGTGGGGGGTCCTGGAGGATCCAGTTTTCATTTCTACGGCACTGGGAACTGCAGTTCTTGTAGTGAGAGGAGAGAGCTTCCAATAATTCTCTGGGCGGTCTGGATGACTCTCCGTCCTCTCCACTAGTTTGCTGTTGGAGAACCATGTACAGAGGCAGTGGGTGAGGATGCTCTTTTCCGTGCAGCGAGAGAAGGATACCAAAAGTTTCTTCTAGATGTTGTATCACCTGAGAACCCTCAGGAAATAGTCTCTTCTGAGCCTTCTTCACCAGTCCAGCAGTGTGAGGTGCCCAGGTCAGATCCTCAGACAGATCAGAAATCGAGACCCTCTCCACACAATTCCCATCAACGTGAAGAGGTTTGATGTTGTGAGTCTTCCTCCTGAAATCAACAACAAGCTCCTTGGTCTTGTCCGCGCTCAGGAGCAGGTTGTTGTTGCAGCACCACTCTGAGAGCCGCTCCACTTCATCTCTGTAGGCGGACTAATCATCTCCAGTGATGAGCCCAACTACTGTGGTGTCGTCAGCAAACTTAGAGATGATGTTGCTGTGATGGGTGGAGGTGCAATCATGGGTAGGGGGACTCACTCCGACGACCTACTCTGACCCTGTGGTTGCACTGGGAGAGGAAATCCTTAATCCAGAGGCAGGTGGAGTATGGGAGACCTATTTCCAACAGTTTGGACACCAGTTTGTGGGGGAGGATGGTGTTGAAGGCTGAGCTGAAATCTATGAAGAGCAGCCGCACGTAGCTCCCCTGCTGTTCCACATGAGAAATCACAGTATGGAGAGCCTTGCCCCTGTATTTTCAGTAGATCTGTTTGCTCTGTGGGAAAACTGGTGTGAATCAAACTTGGGCGGGATGAATGACCTGATGTGCTCTCTGACGAGCTTCACAAAGCACTTCATCACTACAGGGGTCAGTGCAACAGGTCTGAAATTATCAAGACTGCCTAGACATTGTTTTTTCGGCAGAGGCACAATGATGGAAGACCTCAGACAGGGTGGGACAATGGACTGGCACGATCCTGGTCAGGACTCTGGCCAGCTGATCTGCACAGTCCATCAACACACGTCTGGGAATGCCATCCAATCCTGCCTCTTTGCGAGAGTTGATGGACCGCAGTGCGGCCTCATCTCTTGCGTCAGATGTAAGTGGAGACCGATGATCTAATTGTCTAAGTTTCTGTACACAACATCTATTGCATGTCTGTTCGTCCTGGGAGAAGGATCCTTCCTCTGTTGCTCTCCCTGAGGTTTCTTAGTTTTTCTCCCTGTCAAAGGAGTTTTTGGGGAGTTTTTCCTTATTCGATGCGAGGGTCTAAGGACAGGGGATGTTGTCTGTGCAATGCTTGATGTAGCACTGAACACTTTCAGCAAAAACCTCCAGGTCTTGGTGTTCAAAACTGCCCCAGTCAGTTCTCCTGAAACAATCCTCTAGTTGCTGAGAGGCTCCCTCTGTCCAAGTGCAGACTTTGTCGTTGTTGTTATGGGGGCTGTTTTCTAAACTGGGATGTAAACCGGGATGAGAAATATTGATATTTGGTCAGACTGGACATCCATCCATCCATCCATCTTCTGCCGCTTATCCAGGGCCGGGTTGCGGGGGCAGCAGTCTCAGAAGGGAAGCCGAGACTTTCCTCTCCCCAGACACCTCCTCCAGCTCCTCTAGGAGGACCCTGAGGCGTTCTGAGGCCAGCTGGGAGACAGTCCCTCCAGCACGTCCTGGGTCTTCCTCGGGGCGTCTTCCCAGTTGGACATGCCCGGGATACATTCTAGGAAAGCATCCAGGAGGCATCCGGTGTAGATGCCCAAACTACCTCAGCTGGCTCCTCTCGATGAAGAGGAGGAGCGGCTCTACTTTGAGCTCCTCCCAGGTGACAGAACTCCTCACCCTATCTCGCAGGGTGCATCCTGCCACCCTCATTTCGGCCGCTTGTACCCGAGATCTTGTTCTTTCGGTCAGGACCCAAAGTTCATGACCATAGGCAAGGGTACAAATATAAATCAACCGGTAAATTGAGAGCTTTGCCTTCCGGCTCAGCTCCTTCTTCATCACGACGGACCGGTACATCGACCGCATCACTGCCGCTGCTGCACCGATCCGTCAGTCGATCTCCCATTCTATTCTACCCTCACTCGTGAACAGGACCCCAAGATACTTGAACTCCTCCACTTGAGGCAGGATCTCGTCTCTAATCCGGAGGGTGCAAACCACCCTTTTCCGGTCCAGAACCATGGCCTCAGATTTAGAGGTAGATTTAGAGGTGTGGATTCTCATCCCCGCCATCTCGCACTCGGCTGCAAACCGCCCTAGCGCACGCTGGAGGTCATGGTCTGAAGGCGCCAACAGGACAACATCATCTGTAAACAGCAGTGATGAGATCCTGTGGTCCCCTAACTGGACCCCCTCTGGACCTTGGCTGCGCCTAGAAATCCTGTCCATATTAATAATGAATGGGACTGGTGACAAACGGCGGCCCTGGCGAAGGCCAACATGGACTGGGAATACGTCTGACTTACTGCTGGCAATGCGAACCAAGCGCCTGCTCTGGTCGTTTAGAGACCGCACAGCCTGTAATAAGGGGCCATGGACTTCTGGGGCATCCCCCAAGGAGCACCATGGCAGACCTGGTTGAGTGCCTGCCCCAAGTCCACAAAGCACATGTGGACTGGTTGGTCAAACTCCCACGATCCCTCCAGCACTCTGCGGAGAGTAAAGAGCTGGTCCAGTTTTCCACGGCCAGGGCATAACCCGCATTGTTCCTCCTGGATCTGAGGTTCCTCTATCGTCCGGATTCTCCTCTCCAGCACCCTGGAATAGACTTTCCTGGGGAGGCTGAGGAGTGTGATCCCTGGTTCAGAATGCTGCAACACGTATACTGACAGGAACTAATAAAAGAGACCACATCTCCCCGGTGTAAGCTTGACCTTGACTCTTTGCATGCTGAGGAGCTCTACCTGTTCCATTTTGTGAGGTGCCTTGAGATAACTTCTGTTATGATTTGGCTCGATACAAATTAAATTGACTTGACTTGACCTTTAGCAAATAACTACCTCCAATCTGATATCTAAAACATTCAATTCCTTGAAATTTTCAGCCGAGAAATCATTATTAGTATATACAGTTTTTATTGCCCCGAAAGGTTATAATGTATTGGGCATGATTTTGTGGATCAAATACCATACAAACATTCTTTTTTTTTTAAGTCATACAGCCACAGATCAGAATCTGAATCACAAACATGGGCATGTCATTATTCTTTAACAGTATGTGTGATTCTGTTCTGCCTCTGCTTTTAGCTGCAGTACTAGCTTATCAAGTGATTTTAATGTTTCACCTTTTAACTGTTTTCTTTTTCTCCTCATCCCCTCACTGAATCCCTGCCACCCCAGGTCCAGGGCTGGCATTCATTGCCTACCCGAAGGCCGTCACCATGATGCCTGTTCCTACACTGTGGGCAATCCTCTTCTTCATCATGCTGCTGCTGCTTGGTCTGGACAGTCAGGTCAGCATTCACACAATTATCTCTGTTAAAGGTCTGTACTGCTCAGTGTTTCATCAGCACAGTGTGATCTGTAGTTATGACCATACATACTGACATTATACTATTTATGATGCACAATACTTTATGTATTGCTCTTCTAACCTATAGGCAACTCATCCTGTGCCGTTTGACACATTCCCATGAAAAGTACATCAAAATCATTGTGTCAGTCCTACCCATTCCATTAATAGGAATATCATTCTCCCAGAAATTTCCCAAAACATGGAGCATGGTTTTCAATGTCTAATTACTCTGACATCTGCAACACACTACTTTTGAGATTTCTGTTGTTGAGCGTCGCCTGGTCCCAAAGGAGGCGTCCCCTTGATTTTTGGGCATTCAGCCAGTAACTCGTTCCATATTGTTGCACACATCCAGATGAATATTACAGCAAAATGAGTAGTTTGGAACAGAGGGGTATGCTTCCACTTCAGCTTTCCCCATTACTGTGGAGACGCAATGCAAAAGACAGGAAAATTAAGAGCATGCAGTGGCTCATCACTTCAGCATTTCTGCAGGCATAGGGAGGTATTTGACCTTAAAACATAGAAAATTTGGTTTTCTGTAGTTGGCAAGGGCATAAAAGCCCTATTTCGCACCTTTCGGGGCGGCAGTGGCTCAGTGAGAATGGGCTTGGTCTACAGTAGGATGGCCAATTCAAGTGATCTGATCGGGCTGTTGGCTGGAGGGGATTTCATTTGCCTCATGAGTCGTGCCAGGGTGAGCAAGGCATTAAAATCGAACCTTGCTCAAGGGCCCAAGCCCTCTCACTCTTCAAACCCTCCCCTATTGAATGGCATATCACCAAAATTATGACTTGTGTGTGTTTGCATGTGTAAGTCATTACCATGCACGTATCTACTTAAAAAAATCATCCAGAGTTCACAATTGTGAATTTCTCCCTTAGGGCTTTCATTAAGTGTCCCTCCTCTTCTTTTCCCATTGACTTTGGGGATGATAAAAAAAAAACATCAGCATTCTCCCCATAGGCATTGTCAAAATGCATCATCCCTCTCCACGTACTTCTGACCTTCCAATTATTCTCTGAAGCACGCATGGGCTTCATACATTTCCTGCAACATGTTAACATATTTCTCTATGCCTCTGCTTGACATACAGTACTGCAGTCCCTCTGTTACTACCCTATCACAAACTTTCACTCTGTCCACAAAGACTCAGCACCAGCTCCTTCTTCCCCTCTCCATTTCTCCATCAGCAATGGTATTCCCTTTGGCATGAAACCTCGCTTCAACACTTCGCTTCAACAATTCTCTCATCTTCATCTTCATGGTGTTAGCATCTTTATACCTCTACAGCAGGGGTCATCAACCTTTTTGAAATAGGGGGCTACATAATGGGCACTGAGTCGTACAAAGGTCTATCAGTTTGGTTCCCTCTTCTGAAATGACAAATTTGCCTTGAGTAACACTTTATCAATAATGATAAATGACACATCTATCTGATGATATCGATCACATTAATGATTTCTCACAATAATTATCAACAATGACAACAAGGTGGTAAACAGACACTAATACTCAGCACTTTATTTCTATTAATCTCAGTAACTGTTAATTGTTCAGATGATGACTTGCACATGATGAAAATGACCCAATTCCAAGAGCCACTGACAAGCCTTTTTAACAAATATGTACTATTTTGCACCATGTTTTCAAAGGTTATCAATTATCATATTTTCTACATCAAAAGGCGCACTTTAAAGTCAAAAATAACAGTGAGCCCTATGTGTGTACTGACGTCCAAAATCTGTAAAAATGATGCAAACACAATTGTAATAAGCGCTCCGCTTGATTGACTGTCGGACCATTTCCTGTCGTTATAGGAACGTAATACGCACACTACCTATGCTGGCATCGATAAGCCAATTAGAGAACTTTACGTAGTAGTTAGACACAGTACGTATGCTTACCTCTGCCATGCCCCCGGTAGGTATACTTATCCACCCGTAAGCTAACAACCACATGTGTTTTACTACGGACCCACAACAATAGCACTTGTGAAGGCAAAATATGTTATGGGTGGCGGTCAGAGGGGTGGGCCTTTGCGGCCTAACCCTCGGACAGATCAGTTGGCTTTTGGAACATGGAATGTCACTGCACTGGGGGGGAAGGAGCCCAAACTGGTGCAGGAGGTGGAGCGTTTCCAACTAGAAATAGTCAGGCTCACCTCTACGCACAGCCTGGGCTCTGGATCCCAAATTCTAGAGAGAGGCAGGACTCTCTTCCACTCTGGAGTTACCGGTGGGGGGAGGCGGCAAGCAGGAGTGGGCTCTGCCGTCACATGTTGGAGTTTTCACGGGTGAACGAGAGGGTTGCGTCCCTGCGCCTTCGGGCCGGGGACAGGTCTCTCACTGTTGTATCAGCATATGGGCCAAACAGCAGTGCAGATTACTTAGCCTTCTTGGAGTTCCTCCGGAGGGTACTAGATCGTTCCCCACCTGGGGACTCCATCGTTCTACTGGGGGACTTAAACGCCCACGTAGGCAATGACAGTAGTGCCTAGAGGGGTGTGATTGAGAGGAACGGCCTCCGTGATCTGAACCTGAGCGATGTTTTGTTGTTGGACTTCTGTGCTAATCACAGTTTGCCAAGAATGAACACTATTTTCAAACATAATGGTGTTCATGTGTGTACTTGGCACCAGGACACCCTAGGCCGGAGGTCAATGATCGATTTTGTAATCGTGTCATCTGACCTCAGGCCGCATGTTTTGGACACTCAGGTGAAGAGAGGGGCTGAGCTGTGAACCGATCATCACCTGGGTCCTCATTTACTAACTGTGCTCAGAAAAGCCTCTATTTTTGATTGTGTAAACGAGCCGAAAGAACAAAAAAAATTACGCACTAAACGTGCGTAAGCCGGTCGCACGCGCACACCTGTGCAACCGGCGATGATAACTGTCACCTGTGCGCAACTGCCGTGCTTGTGCACATTTGGGGTCATTTGCATGAAGAAACGCCCTCAATTGACCATATATGGTAGAGACAATCCCCTTGTAAACACGCTACTGAATATTCTCCTCCAAACCGGCAACATTGAGAAAAGGCAAAAAGGAATAACTTTTCAAGCACAGATTCTTGTCAGCGAAGTAGAGGACCACTAGCAATTATTGTTTGGGACACTAAATTCAAATATGTCTTCAATAACCAAAACTTCAGCTTGGGAGAAGGTGGCAACAGCCGTAAACGCTATTGGGTTGCCCGAGAGATAGGTGGCCAAAAAAAAAAAAAAAAAATAGGCTTGACATCAAGATCCCTACTAAAAAGTGTGTTGCAGCCCACAGAAGAAAAACATCTTGTATTGGAGCCGCTCATCCACACAGCTGTTTCGCAAAATAAGCGAGTCATGTGTTCCTCCGGGCCACTGGACACCAATGTTCAAAAGGGTCATACTGGAACCGCAAATTAATTGTGTATTCACAGAATGAAATCCTCTCCTGTTAATGTTATTAAATTCATTATGTGATGGTGCCCTGAGAACGACGAGCACAATCTTCTTCTTCTTCTTCTTCTGCCGCTTATCCGGGGCCGGGTTGCGGGGGCAGCAGTCTCAGAAGGGAAGCCCAGACTTCCCTCTCCCCAGACACCTCCTCTAGCTCCTCTGGGAGGACCCCGAGGCGTTCCCAGGCCAGCTGGGAGACATAGTCCCTCCAGCGCGTCCTGGGTCTTCCCCGCGGCCTCTTCCCAGTTGGACATGCCCGGAATACCTCCTTAGGGAGGCGTCCGGGAGGCATCCGGTTTAGATGCCCGAACCACCTCAGCTGGCTCCTCTCGATGTGGAGGAGAAGCGGCTCTACTCTGAGCTCCTACCAGGTGGCAGAACTCCTCACCCTATCTCGGAGAGTGCGTCCCGCCACCCTACGGAGGAAACTCATTTCGGCCGCCTGTACCCGAGATCTTGTCCTTTCGGTCATGACCCAAAGTTCATGACCATAGGTGAGGGTAGGAACGTAAATCGACCGATAAATCGAGAGCTTTGCCTTGCGGCTCAGCTCCT
>OMPJ01033755.1:0-24778 GCA_900312935.1 Carapus acus | reverse complement strand
GTTGGGTCATTGTGCGGAGGACAGGTGGGGGGGCGGTAGCAGCGGCGGCGGCGGCTGCTGCTGCTGCTGCTGCTACTGCTGCTGTTGTCTCCGGCGCACTGCGTCCCTCATTAAATACGGTGCAGCAAAGGACTTCATGACAGTGTAACCTTCACCGCAGCTCTGACGCCTGCGTCATGGCTGCCGAGAGCCGCCCGTCGCCACCGCAGACAGGCAGACGCACCAATAAGACTGCCACATATATTCAGCGAGGGGTTAGGCGATAGTTAAAAGCAGCATTATACGTGTCCAAGCGTAATAAAATGCTACTAAATTACATCTGTGCGCAAGAAAAAGGCGATAAGCTAAATGTAATGGAGGTTGCGACCATTCTATTTGAAAATATAAGCAACTGTCGTTTCGTCGCCTGTGACGTCATCTTGGGCAAATCAATCTGGAAAATGGCGGTGAGGCAAATCTGTCCTCACAAAAACAAAAAGTCTCATTGCTCTGCTCTGAAATGAGTCAGTGGCAACAGTGACCGCGCGAAGCATTCCAGCGGACAAATGGAGTCTTCAGAGAACATCTGACCAATTCTTCTTTTTCCAATTGCTTTCAAATGATCACCATTGCAGCAGCTTCATTCCAGGCTGAAGATATTTCTCTCAGTCGGCGTCCCTCAATTTGCTTGTCACAGTTAACGTCTGAAATGTTTGCTCCTTCAGAAATATTGTGGTTGTTATCGCCTTAATTATCGAGGAATATTAAGGAACATAATTTACCCTTAATTCTTGATAAGCATTAGTGCGTGTAGCTTTGTTAATACTTTCTCTCTAGTGGTCATGGTCAAGGTCATGGTCAGGGTTGGGGTTAAGGTAAGGGTTAGGGTTAAGGTAAGGGTTAGGAAATTTAAGAAATTGAAGGCTTCATTTAATGAAAGGCCTCAGCCAGGATCAGCATGTTCAGCCTCCCTCACGTACACGGTTTCTCAGTCAAACATCCAGGGACGCGGACAGCATGTGGAGCCAGAGGTACAGATACAGTATCTGGCCCACCTCATTCATTCCCCACCTCTAAATCGTGTGTGGTTCCAGGAAAAATGCCTGGCAAGCAGCGATGTGAACAGAAGCAGGTGACATTGCACGGTGGTGACCGTCTGCTGGACCGTCCAACGCCCTGTCATTGTCTCGGCGAGTGTCAGCAGGCACAAGACAGCAATCTCGCTGAGAGTAGCTGCAGTGTGTGGCTAGAGGAAATCAGGAGCAGTGCCTGAGAAGTTAGCCCAGTAATTTGGCAGGATTTGGTGTAGGGGGCCTCTAGTTCGCTTTCGTAAGAACATTTCTCTGGGGGTTCCCCGTCACACTTTTTTTATCTGGAGTTTCCCATTTTCTGAAAGGTCTGTTGAACTTGTTCCTTTTCACAGCGACACACAAGGTGGGCGTGAACCAAAAGGCTGCGAAAAGACCCAATGGTCATGTGCATTTGAGCAAAGTCCAGCTGGTCTTTCCTCCGAACCCCTCATGGAAAGACAAAAGCCTGACATGGACTAGGACTAAGGCGGAGTATCCGACCAACGCTGCTCTAAATCAGAAAAGAAAGTGAAAGGCAGCAGCCTGGAGGGAGGAAGCGATGTAATTAGGTTAAGTATCTGTAATCCTTTCAGCTCATTAAAGCAGCAAAGCTCCCATTCAAGCAAACGTACACCCAGAAGATCTCATCATCGTATGGGACAATGCGGCCTGTACAAAGCGCCAGCGCTCCAGATTACGCTGCGCCGCCTCACCTGTTGCTCAAGCAGATGCGAAAAGCATTGAAATGCAAACAGGCACAACAAGCGTGGTACTTCAGCCCACCTTCACACACACGTCATGACTCCTTAAGCAAAGAAAGAGAGGTTAACTGAGTGGAGAAGGAGCTAACAACACTGACAAGCTAGCGCTAACCTTGTCGTGTCATAGGGGCGTCATTGAACGCGTGGTGATGAGATTTAGCTTAAATATTTACTGAATACAAACCACAAATGTGGAAATTAGAAAGGTTATGTGTATTGAATATCTATCTAACATGTTGCGA
Source organism: Carapus acus (assembly GCA_900312935.1). Lineage (NCBI taxonomy): Eukaryota > Metazoa > Chordata > Actinopteri > Ophidiiformes > Carapidae > Carapus > Carapus acus. The sequence goes on along the minus strand of OMPJ01033755.1, from coordinate 22,726 downwards.
AATATATCCTACTTAAACCTCAGCTATGCTAATACCTGCATTACATCTTCGTTGCCACGCCCCCTGAAAAAGATTAAGCCTCATTCGTGCCAAAGCCCCGCCCCCCGACCGCTGCGATTGGACAGCTAGACGTGCTAACAGGTCCATGTAAGGCTAACTTGCATTTCATAGCATTTAATACCTGTCGTTTAGTTTTGAAAACTGTTACTCAACTTGAATTTCGGTTATTTGCATTCATAATTCTCAACTCCTTAATTATGTCTATCTTAAAAGATCCATTTGAATGTTTGGTCACTTTTACAAATAGAGTCCAAACATTATAAATGTTACAATGTACATATTTATGTTTTTATCTTCGTCTGAAGCTAGTATTCATTCGCCGCCAGCATGAATATAACAGTAGAGGAAAAGTGTTCTGTGGACTTGAGCCTCGCTCATCCGAGCCCTGATTATGATCAACGATTTGAAACATCCCGAGAGTTCATGTAAATCTCTGAAACGATATTCAAATGTTTTTTCAAATACCCAGACACGCTTGACCTTCGTCAGGCAGGCAGTGGGTACATTTGATGCTCGCAAACTTCAGTCAAACTAACGCTGTGAGAAACCGCACTTTGTACAATTTGAATAATAATAAATGAACACATGGTATTGATTCTCAGTCTTCTTTACCCCCAAAAGCCTGGAGCTTCATGTGTTGCCGCATGATCACAGGTCGAAAGTTTTATTTGTGCAATAAAAAATCCAAAGCATCCAGGCAGTTAATGTGTGCGCGTGTGTGCGTGTGTGTGTGTGTGCGTGTGTGCATGTGTGTGTGTGTGTGAGGGGAACTGAGGACGCCCTGTGCGGGAGCTGTGCAACCCCGTGCGTCGGTTTATCAGTGTTTATATTGAGTAAGAGGAAAACTAGCCCGACTGGTGCAGAGTCCACAGCCTGCAGGGAGCGTGAACTTGTCTAGACTGGCTCGGCTCCCCCAAAAAAACAAAAAACGTGCCAAAACAATGGCGCTGCGGTGTGTTCAGCTCGGGAGCGGACTGAGGTTTGCGCAGAAATCGATCGGAGACGGCAACGCCAATCAGTCAACAAACGCCCACAAGAAAAAAAAAACATGAGAAACTGGAGCATAAACCGGGAAGTAGCCTGCAGGTGTTCGCCCCTCACAGCTGTCGGGCTTTCAAAACACACATCGCAACAAAAATAGCACCACAACGCCCTTTTAGAAAAAAAAACCCTAACACGATCACATCGGTTAGTTTGGGAGTCCTATGCAAAAGATGCGTATCGCTGATTTAAATAACAGTTCCCGATCGCTGTAAATGTAAATGTGTTACCAGGCAACGGGGCTCTAGGGAGAAATTAACGCATTTAACTTGTAAACACACGTGTAATAGCCGCAGCGCAGACGCAGACGCAGGGGCGGCGATCGGCGAATCTCCGCAAAGTCAAACTGCGCCAGACGTGCCCGAGCCTGCTTACCTGCTCACGGTCGGATCGGCTCCGGGATCGGTCGTCCTTCTCCTCCTCCCCTGCGATGACTCGTCTGTCGACGGGCCGATATGCTGCTTATGCTGCTGCTGCTGCTGCTCCTCCTCGTCGTCGCTTCTCCTGCGCGTCGAAAAGCTGCTGCGCACGGATCGCGGCCGTAAAAGTGAAAGCAGGAGAGGAGAAATTTAAAAGAAAAGGCGTCTAAGGGGCGGAATGCGACAGCAAAACGCTCAAGCTCTAACATAAAAAAAACCCCGCACTCACGCACACACGCCGAGTGAGAGGCGAGTCCGCCTGTCAGAATACGGATTAAAAAAAAAATCAGAGGGAGGGCAAAATGGTGAGGGAGGAGTTGAGCGTGTGTGCGCGCGTCTGCTGCGTGTGTGTGCGTGCGTGTGTTACGCTTTTGTTTCCTGGTGGTAATCAAAGTCACGACAAGATGTGCAACATTGCACACTATCTATCTATCTATCTATCTATCTATCTATCTATCTATCTATCTATCTATCTATCTATCTATCTATCTATATCCACCCACCCATCCGCCCAACCATCTCAGCTGTGACACACCATAATAACAGTGTGTCATTATATAATTGCGTGGGGTCATTAAGTCGAAATCTATTGGTGTAATAATCAGGTTCCTTCATTCACATTTCAGATTTGCCTCCATCTATACAAGTTGCACAGCTGCTTAATTAGATTTGAAGACAAATAGTAATCTGTCTCCAAACAGTGGCGAAGCAAATCGCCATAAGCTCACAATAATGATAACTGCTGTGCTTCAGACCTCAACAAATGTGATAACGCTTCAAAATGGGTGAATAATGGCGCTATTGCAGTCAAAATGAAGAATCCACACGTGTTGTAAGCATGAAGATCCATCGAGACGTTGAGGTGCACTTTACTTTACATCACTTACTTCTTTTTTTCCCACGGTGCCCATTTAACCTGCACACGTAGGCCAAATCATCCCGACAACACTTATGTCTGCCAAGCGCACAAATGTCAACAATCCTCTGCTACAATCACAACCCATATTTCACAAGGGACGTGTTCGTGTTTGTCCTCTTCCTCTTGTTATCATCTACCGCACATCCTTCCTCCTCTTCCCCTGTCGCCAGCACGCGGTTGCTTCTGTTCAGTATCAGCCTGTGCAGGATTATCACACACATCAATAAAGTGAGCCGTAGCTGTCCCACTGCCATCGATGATGCCTGGAAAAATAAGCTAATGTGTCACCAGCTGAGGTCAGATGCTTGGTCACTGTTTGTTTCACCTGTCGGGTGATAAAGGATTTTACTCAGGGAACTATAGTTATCACAATTTAGCAGTATTTCAAGATTCACTACCAGCTTCAAAGGATGTCAGACTGTGTGTCTTGTTCCCGCTGCATAAAATTAACTGCTCACATAAGCATAAATGCTTAAATGATCAGATGCAGAACAGGGAGAAAAGAAATGCTAACTGAAGATCATTGTCTTATCATTCCTTTTTAAATGTGTGGACGGCTCATACGGATCACGTATTCTCCTCCAGTCTGCAATTGAAAAAACACCTGTATATAAAATTTGAAGCAGGTGTCACAGTGGCAGCATTGTCTAAAAAGTCTCATTAGAATAAGAAAGACACTCTGACCACTGTGTGGTTGATTATGATGCTAACGATCACGGCATTATCTCGTCAGGACCTGGTTGAAGTGACTCTACCGCCGCCTGTTGGTGATATTGATGTTTGAATCTGCGTCAGCAGCTGCCATGTTTGAGAGGCTCTAACGTGATCAGGTGACAAGACGTCAATATGTCCACAGGAGACACTCGGGCAGTGAAATGATTTTATGCAAACCAGTGACATTTGTGACACATCCAGCTATCATAAAACACAAATAACAGTGGTTCACAAAGAGGTAAACAGATGCACTGCGAGTCATTTGAAGTATTTTGCTTTCTAGTGCATCATTATGCATATTAGACAAAACAACCGTGTGATGATCACTATACAAACTGTTTCATTAAAAAGTAGCTTATGTCAAATTTCGTGTAAGTGTGTTGCTATGAGGAGGACATCGTCTTTCACAATAAAAAAAAAGATGTCAAAAAATGTCAAGGCTACACGACGACAGTGATCTTTGCTTCAGTCTAGCTTATGCGAGTTACGGCAAACAATATGCAGTCAGGATCAACAAAGAGGTGTGGCACATTTAAAAGTTGATCAGAGGGCTTGAGGAACCGTTAAAAGGCAAAGGTTGGCACGTTGAATACACAAAGACGATATGCTGCCCGTGAACTACCACTGCTCCACATTGTCAGTGTAGTCGCCTATAGTATCAGTCTCCTCCGGGTCCCACCACATGGGGAGCAGCACGTCTGTCTCTGCAGCTTCAGCGGCACCGCCGCCGTCCTGCTGCTCCTTAGTCGGAACGGACTGACTGTCAGTCTGCTGGGACGTTACCGTGGGCTTCGGTAGCCTCCCCAGCTTCGCTGCGAGCCTTCCGCGCAGCCTTCGTCTCTCCTGCTGCCTCCTCTCGCGGGCCTGCCTGCGCTCCTGCTGCCTCGCGACCTGAAAGCGCTGCAGGAAAAGGTCGCGGGCGTACTCATAGAGCTCCACGTCCCAGCGATTCAGCTGGAGGATTCTTTGCTGCGTCTCTGCGGGGACGTCCACGCTGGAGGCACGGGTGCCGTTCAGCTGCGTGAAGGGGGAGATGAATTCCAAACTGAACGTGCGCTCGAACAGGTACTGGGTCTTCCTCTGGTACTCGGTCAGGCCGTAGAACGCCATGCTTCGGAGGTTTCGTTTGGCGCTGTCCAGAAGAACCGCCCAGCGATCTTCTTCGCCCATGGCGGAGACGTTGTAGCAACCGACCAGGCTGAGGTCAGCCAACATTCTGGTCTGCCGGTTGTTAGCTAGGTTGTAAGGACAGTCCATGAATTCCTGCAGGGTGCAGCCTGACCAGTCATCCCCCGGATAGCAGCTGGGGAGCTCGGACAGCGTCGGTGCGTGTCCATCACACACGTGTAAGGAGGCTTTCCACGTGGCACCGCGCTGGACATGGCGCCACTCGCTCAGGTAGCGGGACACAGGGTCTCTCAGGATGGTGATGTAATAATAGTTCCTGCTGAGGAAGACAAGAGGGATTCAGTCAGTTTGTAAGGATCCAGTTGTTTGAAAAAGCAAGGTTAAATAATTTCAGATGACTGTGAAATTAATCTCTCCAAAGATCTATTTCTTTGTATCACCCTGACACATTTACAAAAAACTTCATTTGGGCAGGATAGAGCAACATCGTCATGAAATGATCAGTGGTGTATGAACTGTTAAATATTGACAAATGAATCTTTCTGGCAGAGAATTATAGAATTTGAATGTTTACATGTTGAGGAGCTCTACCTGCTCAAACCTGGAGAGCGCCTTGAGATACCTTCTGTCATGATTTGAAGCTATATAAATAAAATCTGATTGAATTAAATATCTGATGACTGCTTAACTCGGATGTCCTGTCAGCCACTATGTAGACATAATCAAGACAGCATGTTGAAGATCAAAATAAGCTTCAAAATAGAAAGGAAAGCTGTTTTAGGTGACTCTGAACATGGTCAATTTGTCGGCCAGAGTGTTTCAGAAACTGCTGATCTGCTGGCATTTCTCGGTGCTGCGTTCCCCGAGGTTAACAGGGAACAGCCCGAAAACAAGAAAACATCGAGTTCCCAGGGTGAAAATGCCTTGTTGTTGCCAGAGGGACATGGGCCACATTGTGTTGCGCAAATAGAAAAACAACGGTAACACAACCTCTGGTTACGACCGGGGAATGTAGAAGAGGAGCCGTGAGTGCCGAGCATAAGCAACCTTGGAGCAGACGAGTGACAGCAGCAGCAGAGGCAGCAGATGATGAGCACATTGGCTGCCTTTGTGGCCACCTTAGGACTGCAAATCAGGCTATAATTTACTCAAGCTCACCATCACTGGACAGCAGGTATCCTAATTAGAAAAACATTGCCTTGTCTGTTGAGTCTCGATGTTTTGTTACAACAAACAGATGGTGAGGTCAGGATTTTGGCATAAACAACATGCTTGCGTAAACAATCTTGGTTTCTCTGCTAATCGTTTGTGAGGAATGAGGAGTAGTTAAGTGATAGTAACTGTGTCCATTCAGCAGGACAACATGCTATATTAACAATCCCCCAGTCTTATTTGCAGAACATCGCATAGTGTTTGATAATCCATGATAGTATGCAAGTCTCTGTTCTTCAAAGAAATGAGACAGAAATAAGGTGGAACAGGAGATTGGCATCACTAATGTGCGGCCAAAACTTGTGCAGCAGCCTGCATCTGTGGCTCTAAAGGGCAAAAAGGTGTCTGGCCTGTTTCAAGTAATAATATAACCCTCTCAAACCAACCTGGGAAAGTTCCTTGTGTTCTCCTTGGAGTCCATTCTCGAGGGGACACAGCTGGTCAGCTCGGTCCAGTCAGCGTGGAGCCCGCAGCTCCAGCCGGTGGAGAAGCGGGAGAAGAGCCACGTCTCCTTCTTGCCTGGCCGGTAACAGGTACATTTCTTCTGGCCTGCGTGACAGTCGCACGGCCTCTCCAGCTGGATGTTCCGTACCAGGTGACGGCCGAAAGTCGTTCCGCCCGTCTTCTGGATGTGCAGGAAAACTATCACGTCGTCACCCTTGATATTAAAGTCCACGACCCGATTTAGGTCAGCTTTTGTGAAGTTAAACCGAGGGACAAATCGGACCAGAGTGCCGTCCTCTGCGCTATAGGGATCTTTGGGGAGCCCGTCACGGGTTTCGTCCCTGGTTCTCGTTCTGGATCCAGAGGTGCCACTCGCCTTGATCCAGGATCCCAGTCGGTGAAGCATGTGGCAGTCCGACCTGCTCGGACACGCATACTGGACCATAATAACGCCGAAGAGCAGCACCGTGAGAAGAACGATGACGAACCGGTGGATGTTGCTGCTGGATTTCTCATCCATCTTCCCAGGATGAACAGACCAACATCCCTCAGGTGGTCTGATGCCTTGGCAGGGCTGGGGAACTCCGGGAAACGCCGCTCAAATGGTGGCCACAAACAAAACAAAAACAACAATGCAGCTCTGGTTGTGCGCGGATTGTTCGGCTTCAAAAAAAAATCACCAACGCCACCGCGACAATCGCGATACTGCCGCGTCGGGACTGGAAAATGTGGTAGCGGAATAATTTTACACAGCACTTGGTGAAATGTGCTGCATCTGTGTTTCTTCGAGGGAGAAACAGTGATTGCGTTTTTTCCCCCTCCATTGATCCCTGATCTCCCTTCCCAGAAGCCTCCGCGCGGATGCGATGACGTCATCAAAAGAGGCCCATCGTTGTATTATAGTAGGCAATCATTCTTCTCACCGCCGAAATAGCTCAGTTGGGAGAGCGTTAGACTGAAGATCTAAAGGTCCCTGGTTCGATCCCGGGTTTCGGCATTTTGCTTCCTCTCACTGTTGGTAATGTTTGCGGATATTAGTTCAAAAAAGACAATATCAGTCTTGCAATAGCAAATAGCAGATGTATTGGAGAATAAGTGCATTTATGGGCAGGGGAAATAATCCGCGCGTATAAATATGCTTTGCGTCCTTGCTTTCACTTCCATAGTGACGCTGCTACATTACAGTCGAGTGAACTGACGATGATTAAAAGAATGGTGATTATTTACCCATACAGACATACCCACACACTACATGCTGAGGAGTCTGACGCCGCCACGCCCTCCCTGCCCGCATTCCTATGAGCATCGCCGTCCAACCGATGACAGACCGATGCCTCTTCCCCAATATGTGTTGGTCTTCGTCTCTCACAGCTCCGTATTTAGATGCATAATCTACATTTGCACGTCGACCTAAGCCATTCCCTGCGCAGTAGCTCCACTGCATTTTATTTTGAGTGATTTTGAGTGTGATGATCAGCTCAATTTTGAGGGGCGTGAGATGGGGTACACGTAGTGACCATTAATCTGTTTAGTCATTAATCAAGGCATTGTTCTAACCGTGCATTGATTAGGTCAAATCATTACAACATGCAAGAATAAATATAGAAACACTCGACGTAGTATGGATTGACGTGATTGATTGCATCAGTAGAGATCGTAAACATTCATGGAGATGAAGGTCTACTCCGTTTTCGAAACCTAAGCGAATAAACAATCAGAGTAAATCCGCGTCACCAATCGTCTATGGGTGAATTGTATTCACTGTGATTTGGATTGAATGCATAAATACTTAATTGATACACTTTTACTTTGGATATATCATGCATTTTACGAGCTTTATTGCAAAATTGGTGATGTGCAGATATTCATATTGACATTAACCTGTTGGTTCTGGGTTGTATAAATCCGTACCGGAGTGAGTGCTCTCTCTTGTCTTTTTCATCTTTGGAGCGTCTGTTGTATAACAGCTCGGAATGTGGAGCGGCGGCGCGGTCCCCGCCCTACTTTCTTTAAATAACCGTCACCACAGCGAGCCGTTACATGGGAAACAGACGGCGCTTTTGGGATAAAATTTCTCCACTACATCACTTTTAGCGCCGTTACGTTCGCATTAGACGCTGTCTCATCCCGAATATGGAGCTGGACCGGCGGCTGCTGTTGGCCCACTGCACCGCTCATACGGTGTCGGTGGCGGCGGGCTTGCTGGTGGTCGTCCCGATGGCCCTGAACGGCTCCGCGTTCAAAGGCCGCTGCGCTCTCTTCTCCGACGGCTTCTGGAGGACCGAGAACCGGATGGAGCTGACGGGCCAGTCGGGAGACGTGCCTCACTTGGTGGTTAACGAATGGGGCCCTCCCGCGGCCTGTCAGTTCGCTACTTTCGTGGGTATTTTCACGGTGCTGTACGGGGCCGCGCAGGGCTGGAGGTGCCTGTTCTATCTACACGGCCGGCATGACGAGTGAGAAGATACGCACGCACGCACCCATGCTCACACCCACAACAACAACAACAACATTGATAGCAATAGCAAGAACGTAGTAATAACCATTGTGCCTCGTTTGCTTAGGTAGACTGTTGCACATACACTGCAGATGCGTCGCAACCCACACAAGTATCTTGAAGTTTACTTTCTCTTTTTCTCCCCGTGTGTGTATGTGCAGCACGCTTTTCTCCTCATTTCTCACCATGCTGCTCAGCGTGAGTGTGTTTTTCCTCTCCGGGGGGGCCAGTGCCATCTTATCTCTGGGTCTGGCTTCCTGGTGTGACACCGTCACTGATGCCAACCAGCGGCCATACAGGTATGTCAACAAATGATCCGTTTTCAGAAAGGGGATGTTTTTTTAAGACATCTTCCGTTTTTTTTCATCTCTCAAGTGTCTTCCCGTACAGTAGTGCTATTGCTACAAGTGCTCAAGGATGTTCTGTGTGTGTGGGTGTGAGAAAAGAGATGGAATTGCTGATTTCCAGAAAACACACTGTCCTGTCGGTGTTGATTACCTTACTTCTAAACTTATGCAAGACTTGCCTAGTCGCCGTAATCTTGTCAATAGAGATGGAGAGGGTGAGAAAAGTGTGGAGACAAGCAGAGTTTATTGTTGTTGATGTAGCCGTTGTCACCTTTTCCATATCTGTGTATTTCTCTCTCTAGCTGCGCTGAGTCAGAGTCTGTTCCCCTTTACCTGGATGTGGACACCTCATCCTTCTACACCCAGCTCAGTTTGGCACAAGTGAGTGAACTGAATAGCACCAGAGAAGCTAGCACAACAGTTTTCATTTTCAAAAGCATTTGTTCTGCCAAAAAGATGACAACACAAAGATATTGTCAGGATAGTGAAGTATATTTCAAGTGTGTTCTTTTGTAAAACACATCAGCTAAATCAGTCGTACTGAAAGTGACATGTCCTCTTTTGCATTTCTCTATCTGTTCCATCAAGTGGTCTGGAAGTTGTTATGCCATTTTTTTATCCCTTGAATGTTTCGTTGATCTTCTATGTTTACTTAGAAAAACATCTGCTCCAACCAAAAGCTGCGCCACACAGTTGCACACAAGACAATCAGCTGTTTCTGTTTTAATACTTCTGCACTCGATGACCTTCAGACACACAAAAGCACACCAGCATGTATATGGTTGATGTTTACACGACTGTCCACTCAGCGTGACGGCCGTCTTCTCTGCTGCTTGTCCCCCAGGCGTCTCTGTGGTTTGTGACGGCTCTGTGGCTGGTCCAGTCTATTCTCTCGTTCCTGCGACTCTACCACTCCCACAGCCAGCACATCACCGGGCCGTGTCTGCCGAGGGAGAAGGAGCTGCTGCTGAGACACTCTATGTATGATGGCTCCCCTACGCCCCCACACACTGCGGCTACACCCACCATCTTAATCTGAGCTGATGTCTAAACAGAGGACCTGCAGCACCAATACAGTGCTAATCTGGCCTATAACCAAATCATTTCCATTAAATCTGACAACGAGGACGATCTAAGTCAAAGGGAACGAAATATCTCAACCAGGGTGAATTGCGTTGAAGGCACTGATGTAGCTTTTGTTTTTGAATATGACAAACCAAAGTACTTTTTAGTGGTTGATGTCCACAATTCTCACAAATGTGTGTAGGCTACACAGCTGTAAGTGCAGTCAAGTTTTGTTTACAATAGGAAATCTAATGTAGCATATCACCTATTGGTCACAAAGTCTGGATATTGTCGGATGAAACGATGTCTGGGATGACAGAAGTCGCCCCTTTTTCCCCTGCACTGTATTTTTTACAAAGCTAACACAAAAGTAGATGGAGTAATTTATTGCCAAAAGTATTCAATGACTCAATAAGCTCTATATTACTGAGTATATGTCCATCCTCTACTATTTAACTGTGTAGTTAGAACATTTGTCAGGTTCGATCATTTATCGCACAGTTAACTGGGCTGGATCGGGAACTGCTTTCCCACTGTCAATGCTGAATCCACTCAACATGCATGGTAGCACTCGGGTATGCTGGAGTCGTTTTGCGCAGTGATGTGCGTGCATCCTGTCAGCTGGGAGAACACACTTGTTTACTGTTCCGAGCACCATATTCAGATGTAGCATGGAGGCGCTCTTTGTCGTGAAGGAGAAGCATGTGGTACGAGCGAGACTTGAGCCACCGCGTGATGTGAAGCAGGCTCACTGTGAGCATGACCTCATCGTCGTGTTGCGTAACAGGAAATCCCTGTCCCATCTCCCCTCGGGTGACGGTTCCCCAAAATGATGCTGCGTGTGTGGACACAGCTGCTGCCAGGGCGCTGTGCGGAGCTAGCAGTTCAGCTCTGATGTGATCTCTGATCGCCTCGGTCCGGGCCCCCCCCGAGGCCGAGCCGATCAGTGTGAGGAGGAGCAGGTCGAACTTTGCTGAGCGGAGCGCAAATGATGCAAAGCGTCCAAACCTCTCTGCTAGCAGCCACGGCCAGAGCTGCTGTAATGACACACACGCAGCGGATCAGGGAATCAGACATCAATGAAGTGGACTGTTAATTGATATGCATGTCATTGCTCGTGCTAGTCAATTATGCAACCTTTTTCTTTTTTTTTAAGCCTGTTACATCATCTTATGCTGCATTTGTCTCAGTTAAATTAAAAGCTCTGTTTCAGAGATGTTGTGTTTGTGTATCTGTCCAGCAGGTGGACCTGTGAGCTCTTTGCATGAACAGGCAAATGTCAGCTGCATTATCATTTGCATCTGCATATGAATTTTCATTGCAACCGGCCAGCAACATGCTGGGCAGTGCTGTGTATCGATTCTCCAGGCAAACCTAAAACGACCAATTTGACAGCGAAGGAAAGGTCCCATGCTCATTCATTCTAAATACTCAAATAAAGACTTGAGAGGATGAGAGGTCAGTCATTGACAGTGTTACAGACCAAACAGTTCGATTCGATTCTCCAGGTAATGCATTCTGAATCTCAAACTAGCTAAGCGCTACATTCACATGTATGTATTAAATGTGTTTGCACTCTGCCCCAACGCCACACACACGCACACACACACACACACACCCCATCACGTCACATATCAAACTCATAATCGGGACCCTGAACCAAAAGTGAGGAATGCAGATAAGAATTCCCGCTTCTGGAAACATACACTCATGTGCGCGCGCACACTCACACACACAAACAGTTTTAACTTGATGTGAGTGGCCAGGCAGACAAGGATGCAAATGACAGTGGGTGATTAGAGATGCACTTTATTAAATGAAGTCTGACATCCACATATCGTGTAACTCACATATTTTGTTCAGTTATAAACATTCCAGTCTTTTCACACCAATTTAAAACAGTCTCTGTGTTAAACAAACAAACAAAACTTCACAAACTGTCACCCACTTTCCTGCCCCAGTGAGGTGGAGTGTGTCTCCTCACCTCTGAAAACTGTTGAGCTTCCTCACAAACAGCATGTGGTACGAGCAGGGTTAGGGTTAGGGTTAGGGTTAATCAGTCTCCTCAGTCTTGATGAGGAGGCTGCTGGGTTTCAGCATTCTCACTTTCCACTTGTGTCCCAATCGTGTCTGTCCAAATGCACCAAAAGGGCTTCTGCATGTCTTTGACCTGACAAGAAAACGTTTGTAAAGCCTCAGTATTCCACAGGACTCCAAACTCCTCTTGAACTGAAATAAACTGTAGAAAAACAGTTGAAAAAATGGGAAATATCATTTCAGAGAAAATCTGCTTTCCCTGTGGTTATCAGATATTGATGGAGGACAACATGGAAATTCCCTAAACTCGCTCCCACACTCTCGCACACATACACACACCAATGGTAGGTACTCTCTCTGAGTGTAAGTGTTTCCTTCCAGATACTTTGTGAAATATATTCTATGAACTTCCTCCTACACACACACACAAATCAGTATGCTGACACACATGCAAACATGCGTGCGCACACACGCACACACACGCACACACACACACAAACAATACAGGTTACTCAACACCTACACATCAGTAGATTTCATCATAAATAGCGGCTGGAACTGGGCAACTTGAACTTGACAGCTTCGGCAGAGGAACATCTCAACATCTTCACCCCGTCTGCCCACAAAACAAGTAAGTTGCAGGCCCTTTATCTGTTAAATACCCTTTACTCACAGGTCCCTGAAGGAGTCAAAGGTCACCAGTGTCCAGGTGACCCCTGTCTGAGAGAGAGAGAGAGAGAGAGAGAGAGAGAGAGAGAGAGAGAGAGAGAGAGTGAGAGAGAGAGAGACACGTCCATCTAACCATGGCTTCATCCGCGCTTCTTCCCCTTACCGCACAGTGACGCTGCGTGTCCAGGTCCTGGTCCCGGTCTCGGTCCTGGTTCTGGCTCTGGCTCTGGCCCTGGTCATCCTTCCCGCCACGACGGTGGCCGCGCCGGCTCACTCTACGCCCCGCGGTGAAACGTGTCAACACGACCGCACCATGCTTGAGGAAGAGCTGGAGGCGGCCCGTCCCCTAGACTCCAAGAATGTGAGTGGAGAATATATCCGCATGTTTGCGATTATTCACATTAAATTAAAAATAAGAATGACGATTCCGCCTGCCAAGCGTTTGTTTACTTGCCCTCACTTTCACGTGGATCTACCGGGCGTGTGAACCTGTCAAACTTCTTTCACCTGGCGAATTAAAAGTCCTTATGTACGGATAGACAAAAAAGTAAAACATGGCATAATGTTTATGGTATAATTTACATTCGAAAAAACTAAACTCCTATCACAAATTCATCATTGTTTTTTTTTTGTTAACATCTCTACCTTAACATCCAATGGCTTCACTTCCTAAAGCTCATTGGAGGATAAAGCTGTCAATCTTTTGTAGATCTACTTTGATTGGTCAGGTAGACATGCTGGCAGGTGTACTCACGATGAATTAGCATAGAACTGAAAACATTGCAATAATAAGTTTCTCTAAATGAGAATTATCTTTTATTATATTAGGCGCCAGCAAATGATTAGTTTCTGCTCTTAACTTTTATCTTCATCTATTGGTGTCCACGTAAAGAATTCAGCGGTGATGTGAGACTGTGACGTGCTGCCAATTCTTTTACAAAATATTTGCATAACTACTCGTTTTTTCTACGTCTCTGACAGGTAACACACCTCCAAAATGATGGGAATGATGATGTAAGTGGCTTCACATTACACAGCGATACGAGGGGTCATTGAATTTTTTTTGGAATAAACGAATAAATAAGAATAGAAAATCCATCCATGACATGAATGTGAGTTCCTATTTTGTTTCTGTAGGTAATGTGCATACTGAGGAGAATAATCCATTGTGCACATGATCCAAGAGACCTCAGCCTGTCTTTGAAGCAGTATGCACAAGACTTTGAGGAGTGTTTGGAATTCAGCGTGAGTTCTACATCTATTTATATCGACACCGATCACTTCCCCATCCTCAGGTTATAGCTCAGTGTTACGTCTGTTGTTATTTTCAGGGTTTTTCACCATCAGCCTGCACTTGCCTTCACACCCCAAGTGATGCTTTTGACAGACTGGTGCAGCTGGAAAGTCTCCTTCAAACTCTGCAGGCGTACATCCAAGCCTCCAAAGCATGACCCAAACAAAAACATTGAATAACAATGATGCATGTGCACAGTGATCCGAGCCTCGCCGGCTGCACCCGGCCCTCAAGATGTGCACTTTATGTATTTGAAATATTTATGAGCTTATTTATGTATTTAATGTATTTATTTGAGAGGAAACATGGTGTTTACAGAGGTGTACCACGTGTACCCCGACCACTGCTGGCTGCTCCTATTTAAATATTATTTCCATTCAATCACTGCTTACAGTCTTTGCTATAGCTATGTGATTTTTATTGACCTGGATAAAGTATCAGTGGATGTACTTATTTGGATCTTTTCTCGAAAGGTTTATTTATCATATAAGATTAGAGATATGTTTTTTGTTGATATGTGTACATTTGCACATTTGCAAGTGGGCAGTGCTGCTGTCTTGTTTTAGAGTCAGAATAGTACTAGCATGTCTGTGTAATGACAAAATCTTATCCATATTATATTATAATATCTGCCCTATTTATCATATTTATTCAGTGACATTTTGACATCATGCTGTGACTGTGATTCTTGACAATAAAACAAAGTTTTACAGACTTTTTTGCATGATTTCTTTTGTAGTATCAGCTCAGACACATCATTGAAACAACTTTATTCACATATTTGTTTCATACGCGATAACAGAGGCGTCTATTTCAGAGACAACAAAACAATTCAAACGGGATTAATTGGTGCAAACTTTCTCAATCTCATTAACCACATTATTTGCTGGTAATTCCCAATTTGCATCCTCTCTCTCTGTCATCTGCCATCTTCTTTTCATGACGCACACCGGATGTTTGGAGTTTTTTCCTCATCTATGCACATGCTTACTGGTCATGGCCACGGTTGGATACTTTTCACTTTATGTCGTCATCCCCTTACTGGTGCTCTAGACAATTTAACGGGAAAAACGATTGAGCAACTGTGCCGCATTTGTCACCAATCTGTCCATCATCGATTGTTGCAGGGAAATCCAACCCGTCAAGTTGAGGGTGGGTAAAATCCGTTTTCCGGAGTGTGTGGATTGCATCAGAAAGCAGAGCAGCTGCCCTCACACACACATTGGCAGTCCTGTCGGATATGTGCTAACAGTAGTTTTCCATGAACAGCATACGTACATATTTTAAGAAATAAATACCTGCAACTCATCTGACATAAAGATGTTAAATGATGGTTTGAAGTATTATGGTGTCACACAAATACATGAAATACTGGTTTGTGACCAGATCAGCCGAGCATCATCATTATCCCAGAGAATCACTATTTCAGGTCAAACCAAGTACAATCGCATCCTCGGTATCTGTCTAAAGGAATGATTTAACAATCACCCTGACTGGCAGGAGCGTTCTGCTCTCTGAGGGGAAATTTGCAGTCTAAAACATTATAAAACCATCAATTCTGCGCTCAGCTCATTCCTGTCCTAGCAGGACTTTTTCCTCTCCAGGATCTCGGAGGAGGTTTGCTATGGACACTGATTTATTCAGCAGGCTGTGCCTGAGTTTGCGCTGGCGTGGGACACATTACCACCACCATCATCATCATCATTGCCATTGACACTGTTGTCAGATCCAGGAGAATCGGAAGCAGCAGCATTCGACTTCTGAATGTGTTTCTGGTCCCAGACAGGCTCACCAACACCACCAACGACGCGATTTCACTGAAAAAGGAGGAGAAGTGGGTCACAAAGGCCTGAAACCTTATCACTAACAACACATTTGAGTAACTGAGTCGCACGCTATCAAGATTCCAGTGAACTACCATGCGTATTCTTTGACGTGCGTATGGAAAGTCGGCGTGGAAAGTTCTCAAGAGTTGCTGATTCGTTGCGACAGAGGGCACAACGCAGCCACACAGGTGGACGGAGAGCTGAGCATGGACAAATGAATCTATATAGCAAACTCTGTGAGTCCATATTTAATCCATAAGTGTAAATCCATCCAAGTGTAGTCATCTTGAGCAATTCGAATCTGAAAATGTGGAGCAGGAATCACACGACCACATTCCCAAACAAAAGAATCGCTGTTGATCTTTGATGTACAGTATATGATCCTTAATTTTATTACACAATGCAAAATGCTGTAATGACAATAAAATATTCCTGATTCCTGATATCTACTCTACAATGACATACTTTAATATCTGGTTCACAAACAAATGCAGCAAACTAAGGGTAGGCAGGAGGGACAAAATAGTTATGAGCTTTAATTGGGATTAAGGTCTGTTGTTAACAGTATCAAAATTAACACAGTAAATTATAGATAGATTATAAATGACTAGATTGATAATACATTGTGTGTATTTTTGAAACAAAATCTTCCAAATATCATTTTATACCTGATTTTATATATTTGTCTATTATTTCTTTTTTTTTAATGGAGAGATAAAGTTCCTTCAGGGCTCTTAGCATCATAATACCACATTTTTACCCCCTGCATTGCTCCATCAACAACAAAAAGTCACACTTAGGGCTATAGAAATAAGATGGTGGTCGCATACAGTAGTAGTGCTTAGCGGTGGCATCATCAGCACTGATACTGCACAGGTGTGTGAGTGTCGTCACCTGTGCGTCAGGAGTCACGCCAGGTGACTCATCGCGTGAGGGCAAGTCTGGGCCGATATATCAGCAGGAATTACGGTGTCAAAGCGTAAAAGTATGTTTGTAAAGTGTGAAATCCTATCGCTGTCTGCACGGCCCCCGAATGCCGCACCCGCGTCCTGCCGGGGCAAGAAGTTGCTGCCTCATCCTTGATAATGTGTGTTTTGGGTGCTGATTTGGGTTTTGATTTGATTTTGGAGGGTGCTGGTGCCAGCTGTGTGTGTATGTGTATGTGTATGTGTGTGTGTGTGTGTGTTAGAGAGAGCGTGTGAGCATCAGATTTAACCAGATTTAACCCCAGTCGCACGAGCCGTTCGGGCCAGGAAGTGAACTGATTTACACCACTTATGCATTTCTTCCTCATTCATGACTCACCCGTAAATCCGTCTTTGATTTAAGCCGCTACGCGCCGCGTCGCATGATTTTCACTTCTTCTGAGACTCCCCGTGAATCACTCCGTCGCATCGCCTGGCCGCGCCGCGCGGATGAACTCCGAGCTGAGAGTGCAGCTGACGAGGGCGGACGAGGGCTCCGGGCTCGGCCTGTCCCCGGGGCCTCCGACGTGCCAAAGGCTTCCCCCTTAAATTTCATCTTGGTCAGTGGTGTCGAGCTCGTTTTCACCGAGGGCCAAATCAGCATGGCGGCGCCCCCCCTACAATGGTAATTATTGAGGAGGTATAAATGTAATTCAATGTAAAATGTAACTACTCATGAAGAAATATCTAATATTAACATTTTTTTACTTATTCAACTTGCAAATATCCCATTTGCATTGATATAAAAATATACCTGGTCTTTTCTATCATCATATCACACAGATCCTTGTGTTTATTCAGGGAAAAAAACCTGAATTCATCAACAATCATCATTTAACAATCAATCAATAAGTCAACAACCTGGTTCCCTCACTTGGGCCGCCTTGGTGTTTTCTAAGAAGCTGACATTTTATGAAGTTTGTTGTGCCTAGTCGGGGCACAGCTGCCGTCACCTTACCAGTAACATGATCCACGTGCATCTTGGGAGATGTAGTTTGTGGGTCAATGCACGTTTAGATCAAAGACACTTACATTGAGACAATCATTCAAGCGCTCTCGGGCCAAATAGAATGACACAGCGGGCCGCATCTGGCCCACGGGCCTTTGATTGACAACTGTTGTTTATCGAGATGGAGGCTCAAACACTTGCGGGCCACAAAGAATGACACAGTGGGCCGCATCTGGCCCACGGTCCTTTAATTAACAACTGTGGTTTATTAAGATGGAAGCTCAAGCGCTCGCGGGCCACATAGAATGATGCCGTGGGCCGCATGTGGCCCACAAGCCCTGAGTTTGACATCTGTGATCTAGGTGCTTCTTGGCAGCAATCGAACCCACCCTCTCTATTTTTTGACATGGGGAGTTGCCGTTTCCTCTTGGAGCTCGGCCACAAATCCCGGTATTCTTTGTGCGTTTGACAGTCGAGTCCTGACAGCTGACTGAAGCCAAGGACGTAGGAGAAAGCCACAGGTCTCTGCTCGCTGTGAGGATCCTGTCAGACTTCTGGACGCTGTTCCTTTTCTTTCCTTTTTTTCTTTTCCGGTGACCTCGGCGAGATTCTGGCAGGGTGACCAGTCACTCTTTGGATGATTCACTGCTGTCCCAGACCTTCTTCCCCTCTGTCCGGAGCGAACTTGGCCGAGTTTCCGCAGAGCCCCGGAGCTTCAGGAATGACTTTGGAAAGCGTTTCCAGACTGATAGGCGTCAACGTCGTCCCCGCGGAGACGTCTGAGGAATTGTTTTCTGACTTTGACATGAGTGAGAAACCTGCACGTCGGTGCTTTCATTTGTCAGGGAGACGGATTTCTGCTCCAAATCACAGGCCTGAGTTTGCCAGCATGTGACAAACGGAATTCAGGAAAAGTCATAAACAACCTCCAACGCTGATCAGTTCCAGCGATTTCCTGCAAAACAGACGAAGACGTCGTTTGCTTTCAAACGTAAACACTTATTATCTAGGTAACACTAGAAACCTCGATGATGGGTCTCGTATTACTGTGTTTACCTTTCTCTGTGTGTGCATATGTGTGTGTGTGTAGTGTGGGTGCGTGCGCGTGTGTGTGCATGTGTCTGTGTTTCCAATTGACCTGAAGCCCCTTTAAAGACAGACCAGTGATGCGGCTGCTGTTCGACATACTTGGTGAAATTCCTTCCTATTACAGCTAATTATCATTCTTCAATCTGTTTCTACTTTAATAAGGCCCAGGCAGCAATCAGTAGACACACACACACACATACACACACGGCCAAAATGTGGTCTTAATTTTCATTAAAACGTGGACGGATGGCGGCTTTGGCAGTGCAGAGCGGGAGTCTCACGGTACCTGAAACATAAAACATATCTAATTCCATGATTCCATTAGCAAAGGGCCGTAACGCCGAATGTTCCTCAGCCTCAAACTGCGCACAGGTGGTCGAACACGCTACGGCGCGTAGTGGTAATACTCGTAGTGACCACCGGAGGGCGACAGAGAGCTATGGAAACACCGCGCCATTCCTTTTTTTTTCTTAAATACAAACAAACATAAGCGGAGTCTCTTTAACCTTTACAACATCGCCCCTAACCACTGCCCGATCACTTAGGAGTCATTATCACGGGCGGAAAAGCGAAACAGTTTCCAGTGAGGATGTCTGGCTTTGTTTACCCCGAGGAACATCAGCGTTTGACTTAAATCTGTCGCAGTTTCGCTGTCCACCGACTCCTCAAACCGAAAAGGCATAAATCCGACGCAGTATTTCTCTGTGACGCATCTCCTCGGTTTGTGCTTCCTGCTCTCTGCGGTAAGTTGGAGGCCTCGGCGCAATTTATCAACCCTGGAAGAATAATGTTTTCCAGGTTGGAACAGGTTCGTCTTTCCCTTTTTCATTGTGTTTCTCCGCGAAAATATTCATCAAAATTCATGCTTCCAAACATCTTGCACATGTGGGCTCCCCGACAGAACGCGGCGGGAGAACACCTAAAACAGGCATTTTCAACATCGATCTTGTATGGCGATGCGTAGAATACCTAATGTAACCAGGAACACATGACGGCAGGAGGCCTTTCTGATTTATTTTCAGCTTTCTATCACGATTTCTCAACGCTGGAGAAAAACCTCGCTCGGGGCGCTCTGGCCTTCATTTGTTACAGCGAGAAGGCGCTTTGGCAAGAAACGTGTAAGGAGCTTAAAGGTGACCAAATCAACACGACTTTGTTTGGAATTGGAAAAACATGTGAAAATGGATTCCAGCTTGAAACATCGCCTGGTTTGTGTGCCTATTGTGTGTATGTGTGTGTGTGTGTGTGTTCCACGGGCACTGGACCCCCTCTCCCTCCCCCTTTGCTGGCCCCCAGGGGTCACCAAGTGCCGGCTGTAATTGTCCTCCCCGCCGTGCCTCTGTGGGCTCCTGCTCCGAGCTCCCGTGCGGCCCGACGGGCAGAGCACGGCACCCGCGGGGTTGCGGTCAGAGGTTGGACCCCCCGCTGTGGCGCCCCCTAGATTAGAAATGGATGTCGGCTCGCCTCGCCTCTGCCGCAGCGGCGGGAAAGCCCTCAAAATGGCTCACGGTGGATTTGTGCCCTGCGAGGCGCGTAGGTGCCTAGAAGTAATTAGGCTGCTTTCTTTTTTTATATTTTTTGGAGCGAGGACTCTCGCTGTCAAAAATCAAAGAGATCCCACAGCCCGTGGGCCAATCAGGCGTCTCCCCCCTGGCTTCAGTCATGACATGAAGCCCCTCTGGTTGAGTGGGTGCTGAGCTGAGTGTGCGTAAACGGCGGCGCAGCGACAAGCACGATCGCATAAATATGAGATAATTACACGACAGCGTGGCGACCCGCGGCGACAGGTCATGATGGATGAGCCGGGGAAAGAAAAGCCGACGGGAGACGGGGGGAGTTTAGGAGAGACCGCCGCGGTAACACTAACTGTCGGTGGCGGGCAGGGAGGGGATGACAGGTAAAACAAAAGGATGGAAGCGCGGAGGTGTAGAGAACGGTTGGAGGTCCCGGTGTCTCCAACCGCTGTGGGCCCGTCTTCTGTTTCCTCTGCCTTTATAAGGCCCAGACACTCGGCACAGTCAAGGAGATAATGAGAGCCTCCGAGCGGGGCGAGTAAATCAGGGTTAGAAAAACAGGGAGGGAGGGGGGAGGGAAGAAAAGAGAGAGAGGGGAGAGAGAGAGAATGAGAGTGAGAGTTTCCATGGGGGGTACAAAAACGCTCCGGGAGACAGACAGAGACAGAGAGACAGATAGAGTGGAAGGAAGGACAGAAGAAGGGAAGGAAGGAAGGAAAGAAAGAAGAGAAAAGCAAGGGTTGAGAGAAGCGAGGGATGGAGCGAGAGGGAGCGGGCCGCCTGTGATAAGATCCGACGTGGACTTGAAAGCGGACTGATGAGAATCAACCGAGAGCTTCACAGAGGCCCCTGGGGAGGAGAGTTGTGTGTGCGTGTATGTGTGTGTGTGCCTGTGTGTATGTGTGTTGGGGGGGGCAGACCTGGGCCTCACCTCAGGTTAAGAACATCCCTGTTTCATCTCTGCACTAGCCCTAACACTAACCTCAACCCCAACCCTAACCATACCACTACTCCTACCCCTAACCCCAATTCTCAGATATTTTTTCTCGCGCTTGTCACGCTCGTCCTCTTTCCACCCTTTCGTACCCCTTTCTCCTTCTTCTTTCTCTCCCTTTACAGTTAATTTCTTCTCTTGGAGTGGTCGGCCACCGCACCAACCCCAAAAAGGTGATGATACCCAAACCCCAACCTTAGTGCTAACCCCGAATTTTTTTAATCTCGCGCTTGTCATGCTCGTCCTCCTTCCAGCTTTTGGTACCCCTTTTGTTTTTGTTTGGTGTGTAATCGATCCCCCTCTTCTCGATCTTTAAGAAAATTGTACTGCTAAATTTCCCTCCTGTCCCCCAAGCCAGATGCGGGAACTGTAAACCAAACCCTCCAAACAAACGTTTGGAGATTTTCCAGGGGTTAGAAATGCTACAAAAACAGTCCTTACTAGCATGAGTAGGCTGAGGGAATCTGTGCGGCCGGAAACCAAAATGGCCGCCAGGAATCGGCAACACTTGAGAGTTTTGGGCCGAGCGTGTTGAAGGGAAAAGGCGAAGAAAGTATCAATACACAAAATCGTACCATCGACAGACGAGACCTGCGTGCGACCATCAAGAATGTGTTACTGCGTCCAAGGACTGTCAAGAACGTCTCCCTGTCTCCGCGGGGGACACATTTATCTACAAATGAACTCAGTCAACCGCCCTCTCAGCTCGATGCGTGCGTGCATGTGTGTCGCTTCAGACGAACTAACCGCCACAGCCCGTCGGCGTTTGGCGAGGCCCGTCTCGTCGCCTGGGCCGCCGGCTACGAAACGTATCTCGGGGATCTTTGTGGTGCAAATCAACTTTTCAGTCGTCCGAGCGACAACTGTCGGCGTAATGGAAAACAAATCGCCGCCGTGCTCCCCGGGAAGCAAAAAAAAAACAACAAAAAAAGAAAGAAATACAGTGCTAGTTTCTTCACGCTGACTTCAACTTCTGTCTCTATTTTGCCGTCTTTCTCTGTATTTTGCTTTCCCATTCGTTTGCTTTTCTGTCCCCAAACCACAGCAGTTGTGTGGAAATCAGTCCCAGCTGTCGGCACTTTGATTTGATCGCAGAATGTGTCAATCACGCCCGGGCACGTTGCGCAAAAAATCGAATCCCAGCCGCTCGCTCGCTAGTTCGCTCGCCCGGGCTCCCGCCGAAGCCTGGGCCGAGGGATTAAGCTCGACTGTCACGCCGAGGCGTCTGGAGGGCTGGCGGACGCTCGGCGAAAACGCTGACCGGTGCGTCTGAGCCTTTGTTCCGGCGAGCTCGACATGAAAGCGTCACGCGTGTTCCAAAACAAGATGTTCTGGTTCCCCTTGAAAGTCTTCCATCGCTCGCAGCGACAAATCCCTCAGTCGCGTGATGGCTGTGAGATGATTGTGAGGAATTTATTTATTTGTTGGGGTTTTTTTTGGGGAGGCATTTGTGAAGAGGGCTCTGAGGTTTAGGAGATGCACGAGGCGAGAGAGGGAAGGAGGGAGGGAGGGAGAGAGGGATGGAGGGAGGGAGAGAGGGATG